>MCFG01000258.1:5000-99926 GCA_002104895.1 Anaeromyces robustus | reverse complement strand
TCTTCTTCAATACAAATTACCAGAGGTATTATTTTCAATATATATTAATTGTTTTTAAATAATATTTATATATTAATATATTATATTAAAAATGATATTTATTTAATTGAATTTTTATAATTTTAGATGTTACAATTCATACGTGATCAACCACAAATTTTATCAAAAATTTTAAAGCATATTTCATCTTCACCAATAGCAGAAATTTTATTAAAGTTAATTAGTATTAATGATCGTGAAGAAGCTAATGGAATAATTGAAGTAAGAATTCATTTATCTATATATTTTAATTATCATTTATTTACAAGTTTATTATAACAAAATTTTAATGTTTATATATATTTTATAAATTAAAAAGTGGCTTCAACAAGAAAAAGTTATACCAAGTCTTGTTTCTCGTTTTGATCCATATTTAGATGATGAAGTAAATTTTTTATTAATTATAATAATAAAATAAAATAAAATAAAATGAATTAAATAAAATTAAATAAAATAATACAGAATAATGAAAAATATACATATATATTAATATTTTATTGATTTGCTTAATATCAAATAATTATAGACTCATACAAATATAGCCAACACATTAATCGATATCAATTCTGTTAGTTATACCTCACCATTATTAACAACAGATTTATTATCAGGAAATATTGATGGCGTTAATTCTTTTCTTTCTACTTCAATTACCAATTTTGGTGGTAATGCTTTGGTTGATGAATTAAAAAGGTAATTATTAATAATAATCATAAAAAATATTTTTTTTTTATTTTATTATATTCTTATATATATATATAAATAAGTTTTATATATTTTATTTTTATATCAAAAAAAAAATTTTTTTTTTGAGATTATTAAATTTTATTTTATTATTTACTTTATTTATGTTTGTTTTTATTTATATATTTATAGTAAACCAATTGTTGAACAACTTGTTGGATATATGCTTGATGAAAAAGCACCAAATTCTACTAGTTCACTTATTCACGGTACTACAGTTATTATTGATTTAATTCGTCGTTACTGCGGGTATGAATTATTTAAAATAAATATTTTAATTTATAGTATATTTATAAAAAAAAAGATAGAGAATTACCATTATAATTTATTTATTTATTATTTACTTAATTATTTAAAAATTTATTTTATATAACATACATTAAAAACATTACATGTTGAATAGTGATATTGAACAAGCTGAATATAAACAACATCAATATGATCACTTCCAACAAGAAATGATGAAAGATGAAAATCAATATCAAGATATTGTACCACCTACTCCTCCAACAAAAGCACAATTTGAAAAATTATCATTAGCATTAAACGATTTATTAAATGTTTTAGGAAATAATTTAGAAAAATTTGAATATTTATTATTACATCCAAAGAGTATTGTAAGTATTTTATATTATTTAATAAATAAATAAATAAATAAATAAATAAATAAATAAATAAATAATAATAATAATAATAATAATAATTAATAATTAATAATTAATAATTAATAATAATAATAATAATTATAATTATAATTAATAATAATAATAATAATAATTAATAATTAATAATTAATAATAATAATAATAATAATAATAATAATAATAATAATAATAATAATAATAATAATAATAATAATATAATAATAATAATAATAATAATAATAATAATAATAATAATAATAATAATAATAATAATAATAATAATAATAATAATAATAATAATAATAATAATAATAATAATAATAATAATAATAATAATAATAATAATAATAATAATAATAATAATAATAATAATAATAATAATAATAATAATAATAATAATAATAATAATAATAATAATAATAATAATAATAATAATAATAATAATAATAAATAATTATATTCAATATGTATTATATATATCTATTTTTTTTAAAAGACTGGACCTGTTCCAACTACTATTGGAGATGTTGTGCCTTTAGGTACTGAAAGATTAAGAGTTTGTGAACTTTTTGCTGAAGTTATTCATCTTCAATATTTATATTCTAGTAGTCCATTATTTGATAGAATAGTTTTTGAACAAAAAGAAGGTGAACATAAGAGAACCTTGGTTGAAGAATTAATAACTATTACTGATAAATTTACTGAAAGAAAGATGTTACCAATTTGTTTGGTATATATAATATAATCATAAATTATATATAAATTGATTTTCATAATATTATTATATAACACATATTATATATATATATATTAGAATTTATTCTTTGAATTCCCATGGAATAATTTCCTTCATTCAGTTGTATATGATATGATCGCAAAAATTTTCAATACTTGTAGTTATTTAGTTACTGCAACTAATTTGACTAATGAATTAGATGATGAAAATCAATTATCTGCTGAAGAACAAATGTTTTCTCAATTATCTGAAGAAACTAAAGAAAGAATGAATTTAATTAAAAATAGTGTTATAAAATTAACCGATTCTGTACGTTATTGTTATTATAATTATAATAATTATTTTTATGTATATCAATTGTGTTATAATAAGTAATTTATAATCTTTAATTTTAATAATAAAATAAATATTTAATTATATATATATAATTAGATTCTTGATGAAGGTCAATTACCACAAAAGATTGTTGAAGCACAAAAGTTAAATGATATTGAAGAGTAAGTTTATCTATATTTATGTTTAAATTATTTATTAATTTATAATAATATAATTTATTTATTTATTTATTTATTTTCTTTTAATAGAAAAAAAGAAAAAGGTTTACGTCTTGGTTATATGGGTCATTTAACTCATATTTCTGATGAAATTTGTAAATTAATGAGTAAATGCTCTAATCAATTTTCTGAAAAAATTAATGGTAAATAATAATAATAATAATAATAATAATAATAATAATAATAATAATAATAATAATAATAATAATAATAATAATAATAATAATAATAATAATAATAATAATAATAATAAATAATAATAATAATAATAATAATAATAATAATAATAATAATAATAATAATAATAATAATAATAATAATAATAATAATAATAATAATAATAATAATAATAATAATAATAATAATAATAATAATAATAATAATAATAATAATAATAATAATAATAATAATAATAAATAATAATAATAATAATAATAATAATAATAAATAATAATAATAATAATAAATAATAATAATAATAATAATAATAATAATAATAATAATAATAATAATAATAATAATAATAATAATAATAATAATAATAATAATAATAATATATAAATAATAATAATAATAATAATAATAATAATAATAATAATAATAATAATAATAGCAATAATAATAATAATAGTTATAAATAATAATAATAATAATAATAATAATAATAATAATAATAATAATAATAATAATAATAATAATAATAATAATAATAATAATAATAATAATAATAATAATAATAATAATAATAATAATAATAATAATAAAATAATAATAATAATAATAATAATAATAATAATAATAATAATAATAATAAATAATAATAATAATAATAATAATAATAATAATATAATAATAATAATAATAATAATAATAATAATAATAATAATAATAATAATAATAATAATAATAATAATAATAATATAATAATAATAATAATAATAATAATAATAATAATAATAATAATAATAATAATAATAATAATAATAATAATAATAATAATAATAATAATAATAATAATAATAATAATAATAATAATAATAATAATAATAATAATAATAATAATAATAATAATAATAATAATAATAATAATAATAATAATAATAATAATATAATAATAATAATAATAATAATAATAATAATAATAATAATAAAATAATAATAATAATAATAATAAATAATAATAATAATAATAATAATTAATATATATGTTCATTTTATATATATATAAATAGAATATATAAATGGAAGTGACTGGGATAATTATATTAATAATTCATTACAAGAAACTAAAAATCGTGATTGTCAAGCTTTAGGTGGTCAAAGACCAAATAATGATACTATAACAAATATTTCATTTGGATATCAACCACAAGATTTCGATTATGCTAATCAAGATGATCAGTATAAAATTGATTTAGGTGCAACAGGATTTGGAGATGAAGATGATGATGATATGAATGAATTTGATATGAATGAATTTGAATCAATGATATCTTCTACTAAAGATAGAGTAAGTTTTACTTTTTTTTTTTTATTTTGTTTTTTCTTTTATATAAAAAAGAGAAAATTTTTTTAAAAAAAAAAGAAAAATTAAAAATATAAATAAATATATATATTAAATAAAATAACAATGATGATATTAATATAGTTTTCTAAATATGTTCGTGATGAAATTTCAAAGAACTCACCAGAAAGATTCTTTGAAAATAGTTCAGAAGATGAAATGGATAGTTCCGAAGAAGAAGAAGACTGGATTAAGTAAGTTATTATATTATAAAATAAAGAAAATAATTTTTTTATATTAATTAATATATGGTTATTAATTTTATTTTATTATTTATAAAAAATAGTGGTTTAGATCACCATGAAGTAAGTTATATTAAATATTAAATATTTAATAAATATAAATAACATTCTTTTGAATCAAAAATTATATATTAATTATTATAATATTTTTTATATATAAATATATTATAAAATTTTAATATTAATTTTGTATTATTATTTATGAAAAACAGTTAGATGGAAATATATTAGGTCAATCAGATTGGACAGCAGACTTCAGCGATTTTGATAATCATATTAATGGTTCATTAGGTGATGATGACCCAGATAAATTAAATGATTGGGCAAACTTTGATGAAGCATTCAGTCCAGATAAGATTAATGCTGTAAACATATCAACATCATCTAATGATTCAAGAGATGAAAATACACCAGGTTTAGAAAAGGAAAATATATTATCAGATCTTGATAATAATGATGAAAATAATAATATTGTTGAAACACTAAATAATCTTTCTTTAGATGATGATAATAAGGATTCAAAAAAAGAAGATTCAAAATAATTTAATGAAATTTTCTCTTTTTTTTTTTATCTATATATTCAATTTTCTTTAATACTTTTTTTTCAGATTATATTAGTATAGTTAATAATATATATATATTTTCTACCATCATAAAAGTATAATAATAATTTTATCTAAAAAAAAAAAAAACAAAACAAATCCAAAAATAATAATAACAATAATAATTTTATTTTATTATTTCATTTAAAGAACTTTATTATCGAATCGAATTAATCTCAACCATTCATTTATCTAAAAAAAAAAAAAAAATAAAAATCATAATAAGCAACAATATAATAAAATAATAATATATAATTATTATAAATATTATAGTAATACTAATAATAGTAATAATAATTAAAAAAAAAAAAAAAAAAAAAAAGAATAATTATTAAAAAGAATAAAGCATTACCAAAAAAAAAACAAAAAAAAAAACAAAAAAAAAAAAAAAACAGAAAAAAAAATTAAAAAATAATATATATATTTATATATAAATTAATAATCATCATCATCATCGTCGTAATAATTTTTTTTTTAATAAAATAGAAAAAATAAATAATAATAAATTATGATATTATTTATAATTATTATAAAAAAAAACATTTACTTTTAATCATATTAATTACTAATAATAAAAATAAATAAAAAAAATTTAAAAAATTATAAAAAAAAAATTACACATACAACACATACACAAAGGAAAAATAATAACAGGAAATATTAATATAAAAAGAATATATAATAAATAAAGCAATTTTTTTTCTTCTTATTATTTTACAATATATAATAGTAAAAAAAAAAAGATTTTGTTTTATTTATTCATTCTTTTTTTTTTTTTTCAGAATTAGTATATTGTATATAGTTTTTTTTTTTATTTATTTTGTTTTTATATTTATTTTTATTAATTAATAATTATTATATAATAGGATTCATTTTTTTTCTTTAATTTTAAATTATATAATTCTATAATTACATAATAGTTATGTAATAATTAATCTATCATAACACTTATTATTTTTTATTTTCTTTTTTAATTTTTTTTTTTGCTTCTTTTCTTTTCTCTATGCTTTTTTTTTTTTTTTTTTTTTTAATTTTTAATATTTCTTTTTCTTTTCTTTTTTTCTTTTCTTTTTTTTTTTTTTAATTTTTAAATTATATAATATAGATTTTTTTATTTTTAAATTCTTTTATATAAGTATTAAACAAATTAAAAACATCCTTCCCAAAAATAAATTTAAATAAAAATATATAAATATATTCAAAAAACAAAAACAATATATAATTATATATTTATATAATACCTTTTTTTTATTATTTTTATTTTATTTATTTTTTTTTTTATAATATATTATAATATAAATGATGTCATTATCATAATGATTATAATACGCTATTTTAAAATCATAAATGCATTTATATATATAATTTTGGAAATATGTATTTATATATATATATATTTAATTGCTACTATTTATATATATATATTTAATTGCTACATTAATATTTTTATTTAATAATCTATTTCTTTTCCTTTTTAAAAATAATAAAAAGGAAAAGAAATAGATTATTTTAAATATTAAATAAAAATGTTAATGTAACATTTCAAAAAGTATTACAAAATTTAAAAATTATTTATTAAAGATAATATTATTTATTAATTAAATTTTTATATAATTTTTAATATTTTTTCATTATATTATTAATTTTTTTGCATTAAAATTTTTTCATAAATAATTGTTTTATTATTTTTTAAAGTTTTTTTTCCTTATTTTATATATTTAATTACTATTTATAATATTTAATATCATTAGAAATATTAATATAAAATTATTATATATATATTTTTTTGAAATTTTATTTTTAATTTTAAATTTAGTTTTTTTTAAATAAAATCTTATTCTGTGAAATAAATAAAAAATTAATTTGAAGAATTATATAAATAAAATATAGAGAATATAGAATGTTAGCAACAGCTGCATCATACTATATAAAACTATGGAATTTAAATAATGAAAATGATATAGTATCTGTTAAGGAAAAATCGTCTTGTATGCCTCATGGATCTTCCAATGTATTATGCATGGAATGGACTCAAGACTGTAAATAGAAATTTTGTTTTATTTTTATTTTATTTTTATTTTTTTTTTTAAAAATATTCTTAAAATAAAAATGTTTAAATAAATAATAATAATAAAGAAATTATATAAATGTTTAATTAAATTTTGATTATATTTTTTATTATATTAAAATTTCATTTAGCTTCATTAATAGGAACAGCAGGTAATGATGGTTGTTTAGTATTATGTATACCTGAAACAGGTATTTTCTCTGAAGTTATACCCACTGGAAGATTAAAAAACTCGGTATTAAATTTAAATAATAAAAATAATAATAATAAAAATAATTATAATAAATAGAATATAAAAAAATTGTTAATTGTTGAATTGTTAAAATTAATATTATAATAATTATTATTTTTAATATATATAATAATTATTATTTTTAATATATATAATAATTTTTAAATATTCATTAAAAATCATTATTGAATTTATCATATATACATTTAAACCAATTATTTTGATATACAATTTATTATTAATAGAAAAATGATGAAATTCATACTATGAAATTTTACAATAAATCAAATTATATAGTGTTTGGTGGTTCAGGAAAAATTGTAAAATGTTGGGATAGACAACATAACAAATTTTTAAATAATTATACAGTAAGATGTTATACATTTATTTTTATTTTTTATTTTATTAATATTTGTTATTTAAATAATAGTAATAATAATAATAATAATAACAATAATAATACTAATAATAATACTAATAATAATAATAAAAGAGTCATATTAAAACTATTACCTCATTAGATGTTAATCATTCAGAAAATTGTGTTTCTTCGGTTTCAGAGAATGGTGATATATTAATAAATTCATTGGAAACAAAAGCTTCAATATTTAGAAATATATCGAAAAATGTAGTTTTTATACGTATATACATAACATACATACACATATACATATATTATATAATTTATCTTTTTATAAGAAATTTAAATAATATGTTATTAATTAAATTATTGAATTTTTTAAATTTTAATTAAAAATATATAAATATTATATATATATATATATATATATATTATTTTACAATAACAATAATCAATAGTCTCTTAATAAAATAATATATTCAAAAAATAGTAATACAAGAGTTTTTACAATTGATGACCATGGAAATTTGTATTCATATGACACCATAAATCTTGAAATAGATAATGAAATTCAAATTAGTGATTCTTTAGCAATAAATGATATCAGTGTATCACCATTAAATAATAATATTTTAATAACTGCAAATGAAAATGGGACCATAACATTTGTTGATTCTCAAAATAAAAAGTAAGTTTAAATAAAAATAAAAATAACAATAAAAATAACAATAACAATAAAAATAAAAATAAAAATAAAAATAAAAATAAAAATAAAAATAGTATTATTATTGTTATATACTTATAATTTTAATATTTAATACTTTTTATATACAGTATTGTTAATACATATAAAGCAACTGATCCATTAACTTCAGTTTCTGTAAGAATAGATGGTTCAATGCTTGCTTGTGGTACCTCAAGAGGTATTTCATAATTATTATTATTATTATTATTATTATAAAATTATTATTGTCAATACATTTAGTATTTTATTATTACTAATAATTTTTGTTTATGAATTTTATTATGTATATTGATGTATTTAATTTTTTTTTAAAAAAGGTCAAGTATTACTTTATGATATAAGAATGAATAGACAATTACATAAATTTTGGGCAGAAACTAAAGCTGTGCAAGCATTACGTTTTCAAGTAAATATATTTTATTAAAATATAATAAATATAATAATACATATATTAATAATAATTATTTTTTATTTTTATTTTTTATTTTTTATTTTCATTTAATTTTTTAATAAATATAAATATGGTATAAACATTAAAAAAAAAAAAAAATAAAAAAATAAATTATATATTATATATATTGTAGCAAAATCATTTGAGTAGAAATAATACAAGAAAAAGAACACAATCTATAACATTAGAAAACAATTCTTTACATTGTAAAATATATTTTTATTTTCAATTTATTTTATAAGCATTTCTTATTTATTTAAATCTAATTTTTATTTATTTAACTATTTATTATTTATTATTTATATGAATATTCTAATAATAATATACTTTAAAAACAATAATAATAAATATGAAATGTTATTGAAACGAATATTACATAACAATAAAGCCAAGGTAAATTTATAATAATATTATTGATAATTTAATTAAATATGTTAATAAAAAAAGATTAATTTATATAGCATTATTATTGTTATTATTATTATTATAAAGTTTTTATTTATTTATTTATTTATTTATTAATTTTATTTTTATATTATTATTTATTGTAATTTATATTAAAAAAGAAACATATGTTATCATCTGAAAGTGAAGAATTTAATAAATCTACTAGTTTAGAAACGCTTAGTCCTACAATTGTAAATAATATTACAACACCTAAGAAATCTCAATCTATTATTTCTACGAATGATTCTAATGATATAACTTCAAATTTATTATCAGCGTTTACAACTCCTACTAATAAAAAATCAATAATATCGCGAACTACATCATCTAACTTTTTCCCTTCTAATATTAATCCACCATTTGATTATAATTTTAGTAAAAATAAATCTCAAAAATTTTTATATACCAATAGTACTAATCTAAATAATAATAATAATAATAATAATAATAATAATAATAATAATAATAACAATAATATTAGTCAATCTCCAATTCTTCATGATCAAATAAATATTGATTCTATAAATAATACTAATTCATCTACATTAATTACGCCAAAAATGCAAGAGATATCATTAGGAAAACAAGATGAAAATATAAATTATAATAATAAAGAGAAAGAAAAAATGGATATAGATATAAATAATAATAATAATAATAATAATAATAATAATAATAATAATAATAATAATAATAATAATAATAATAATAATAATAATAATAATAATAAAAATAATAATAATAATAATAATACAATAACTACTTTTAATGATATATGGTTAAATCCATCAGTTTTCTCTGTAATACCCGAAGAAAAAAATAAATATAAAGATCATGATGTTTCTATGAATTCTACATCAGCAGCTACAGAATTATCTAAACTATCTGAAAATCCAACATCTGTTATTAATAATTCTCCTCTTCCAGATATCTTTGCTACTACTACCAATACAACAAAATCTGGTTTAATATTACCAGATAAATCATTTATTTCAGGGAATGTTTTACAAAATTCATTAAATGAAGCTATGTATGATCATTATATTGATGAAAATACTAACAAATTAAGAGAAAAATTACAAAATAATATAAAAGATGAGTTACAAAAGAATGGTGTAACAGTTACCAATGGTAAATATAATAATAATAATAATAATAATAATAATAATAATAATAATAATAATAATAATAATAATAATAATAATAATAATAATAATAATAATAATAATAATAATAATAATAATAATAATAATAATAATAATAATAATAATAATAATAATAATAATAATAATAATAATAATAATAATAATAATAATAATAATAATAATAATAATAATAATAATAATAATAATAATAATAATAATAATAATAATAATAATAATAATAATAATAATAATAATAATAATAATAATAATAATAATAATAATAATATCAAAACTAATACTAATACTAATAATAATAAATATTTTAATGTATTTTAATTACATTATATTAATATATAAAATTTTATTATATTATATATAATTAATAAAATAAAAAAGAAGAACCAGATATTAATAAGTTAGATGAAGGTATGACTTCAATATCTAATAAAATTTTAGAAAGTGTTGTTGATGAAGGTCTTCAAGAATTAAAAAGTTTTTTACGTAATGATATTAAAAATATGCATTTAGAAATTATAGGCCAATTTCATTTTCAAAAGGTAAATATATATATATATATATTAATACAAATAGTAACGTAACATTATATTATTGTTTATAATAAATGAATAATATTAAATTTATATTTATTATCTATAAATATAGTATGAAATTGAGAAAATGTTTAAAGAGCAACAAGAAAAGATTGGTCCTTTATTAAAAGAATTACAGAAACTACGAGAAGAAAATGAGCGTCTTAAATGTAATCTTTATAAGTCTTAAACATATAGAAATGATATAATAATAATTATAATAATTATTATAATATAAATAAATAAATAAATAAATAAATAAATAAATAAATAAAAGAATAAATAAACAAATAAATAAATAAATTAATAAATAAATTAATAAATAAATAATAAATATATAAATGAAAGATAAAATAAAAATTAATTTCAACAAATAAATAAATAAATAAATAAATAAATAAATAAATAAATAAATAAATAAATAAATAAATAAATAAATAAATAAATAAATAAATAAATAAATAAATAAATAAATAAATAAATAAATAAATAAATAAATAAACAAGAAGAAAAAATGTAATATATAATGAAATTTATAAATAAAAAAAAATTCTTAATTTCAATACATTATAAAAAATATTATTTTTTGTTTTATATTTATTTATTTATTTATTTATTTATTTATTTATTTTTTTTTTTTTTCTTTATTTTTATAATTTTGTTTGTTTATTTGTTTGCTCTTTTTTATTTATTTATTTATTTGATTAAAATTAAATGATTATTTATTATTTATGATACAATGTATTGTTATAACTATAATATGTTATAATTAAACATATTATTATTATTATTGTTATTATTATTATTATTATTATTATTATTATTATTATTATTATTATTATTATTATTATTATTATTATTATTTTTATTTTTTTTTTTTTGACCAATTAATAATTTTATTTTTTGACTCTTCTACGGCCTGGTGGAGCTGGTCTCTTATGCCTAATTATTTAAAAATAATAATATATAAAATATTAATTATAGTAATTGATTAATTTTTTTTTATAAACTGAATTTATATATATTTACATGACTATTGGTGATGCTGCTGGTGATGCTTTTCTTGAATCAGCAAGATGTAAATCTTCAATAATGCTTTTTTCATCTAAATCAGATTCACTACTAATTTCAATCTATTATTTATATTGATTGAATTTTAATTTATTTTATAATAGATATAAATAAAATAACAATAACAATAGATTAAAATTAGTTTATTTTATTATTATGAAATAAACAATTAAATACAATATAATATATAATATATAATATATAATATATAATATATAATAATAATAATAATGATAATAATAATAATAATAATAAAATTACTCTTTTATCTAATTTAATTTTGTAATCATTTTCAACATAATTAACAACAGTATTTCTTGCTGAAGAATAAATCATTCTGTCTTTAACTTTTGATTTTCCTGGACATGAATAAATAAAGACTATAATGATAATAATAATTTTTTGATATATATATATATAAAGAGTATTAATATATTTTTTCATATTTCGATAGTAATGAATATATATTTTATTTTTAATTATTATTATCAAATAATATTTATTGTCTATATTATAAATATTGTGTATATAATTCATTTCCATACTTGTAGAAGTAACTTCAACTTCCTTATAATCATGCTTGAATTTTAAGAAAACAAAACATGGTGAATCTTCAGGTAATCCTGTACGAACTTCTTCAACCTTTGAAAATTCATTATTACTTTCAACAAGATTAACACTTTCACTAACACTCTTTAAATGTTAATTAATATTATTATTAATATTAAGATATAAAGATTTTTTCTAAGAATATATATATAACGTACTAATTTAATGTAAGAAAGTTCATTATTTTTGAATTTTTCAAAAGCTTCTTGAGTTTCTTTACTAAATGGGAAAGCAACAGAAGGTGCAACGGTATAACGAGTAGTTATAGAAATATCATTTTCACTCTTTTATTATTATTATTATTATTATTATTATTATTATTATTATTATTATTATTATTATTATTAGTTTGTTTTTGTTATTATTTTTTGGTTATTATTTAAAATATATATTTATGTATATAAGAAATTTATAATTAATATTATAATCATTTTTTTTTATTTATATTATATTTTAAGAAATTTTAAAAAAATAAATTATATATTATTCATTCATCAATGATTTTACTTCAGCTCTGTTAAGTTCCTTCATTTCTTGTTCTCTAAGAGTTAATGGAAGTGACATGACTTTTTTATGATTTTTAACACTTTCAAGTGTAATTTCATCCTATATATATATAAATAATTAAAAAATTAAAACATGTTTTTATTATTATTATTATTATTATTATTATTATTATTATTATTATTATTATTATTATTATAAAAATATATATAAAGAGATATATGTATATATATTCAATTTTTTTTTTATTAAATTATTATATTATTACCGAAATGGAACCATAAAGAGAATCAACAAATTTATTATCACCAAGGACTTTAGTTAAAGTTGCACGAGAAGCAGCATAAAGCATTTTTTCTCTGACCTTTTGTTTTTTTATTAGTTATATCAGTATAAAATTATTAATACAATAAATTTTTATTTATTATGCTTTATTTTAAATATTCTTTTTTCTTTATTAATTTTAAAAGTATTAAATATTGTTTTTAAATTTTTACTTTTGAATCGTCTGGAACATAACTAATGATAATCCAATCAAAAGTTTCAGCTGTTTTTGAGTCTAAACGATAAAGAATGTAACAAGGAGAAGCTGGATTTATCCATTGAGTAATGTTTTGATAATCTTTTTATTGATATATATTATTTTTAATAACATTTTTAATATAAATTGTACGATTCCATTAATAAAAAAAAATAAAAATAAAAATAAAAATAAAAAATAAAATAATATATAACATTATTATTATATTTTTATTAATTATTTATATTATGATATATACCTTCTTCCCATGTTCCTGAGGTTGGAATTGAACCTTCAGGAATCATTTGTTCTGTTTTATAATATGTACAAATATATGAATTAATATATTAACAAACTATATAAAAATATATGTTTGAATATGTTTGAATATTATTTATCTTTAATGAACTATTTTACCTTCCTTAATGATAACTCTGAGGGCTCTTGTATTAGGTTCAGCATCCAAAAAGGTTTGCTTCAATTCCTCAGAAGCTATTTTTTTTTTTTTTTTATTTTTAATTTTATTTTAATATTTTTATATTTTTATTTATAAGTTTATATCAAAGCAACAAAATAAAAATATATATATGTTTCATTTAATATATTATTGTTTTTAATAATACTTTCTTTTATTTATACTTATTTATTTAAAAAAAAAAAAGTTATTGATGTAAAAAATATATTAATTTTAAAACATACGTGTAATTCCTGTTTGACTAGACATATTTTATAATTTTCCTTTTTAATAATTTATTATAAGCATTAAAGTATTGATATATATAATAAAATAGGTATGATAAAAGAGAATATTTAGAAAAAGACTTAATTTAATTGTTATGAAAAAAAAAAAATAGCAAATTTATTATTATTGTCATTAAAAGTGTTATTTATTATTAAGATTTAAGGTTATATGATTGATATTAAGTATAAACATATTGAATATTAATTAAGAAGACATCAAAAAACTTAATGTTTTATTTTATTTTGTTTTTTTTTAAATTCTTTTATCTTTACTATTATTTATTTTATATTTTAAATGCATATTTATTATTATTATTTTTTTTCTACTCTTAAATCATATATATTTACCTTTTCAATATAATATTAAAATATTGAAAATAATATATTTATATTAAAAAAAGAAAAATAAAATAAAAGAAAAAGAATAATTATAAAAAAAGATAATCTTATAAATTATTATTTTAATTAAATTTTAATAAATAATAAAATAAATTAAAAAATTTATGTTTTAAATGAAATTTTTATATAATACTGTTTTTAATTTATTATTAAGTTGAATGAACCATAAAATAAAGTCAAAGTGGTATAAAAAAGGAGAAATTATCATATAATATATTTTACAATATAATGTTTTAATTTTTTATTACATATTTTATGAATAAATAAAAAAAGAGATAAATAGTGTTATATAAATAAATGGTACTTTTTAATTAATATATATTTAATATTAATATATTATTATAAATATACATTTATTATGTAGATAGTAAATTTTATAGTAAATTTTATAATAGTATAATATAAATAGTATAATATACAAAGTTGAATTAAATATTTACATATAATTTAATTGATAGAAAGTTATGTTTTTTTTTTTTATATATAATTTATTATTATCATTATTATCATTATTACTACTATATTATATTATATATATATATTTATAAATTCTTTTCCATCCATACTGCATTTGAAAAATTAAAAGGTCTTGGTTTTAATTCCTTTTTTGATGATAATTCAATTTCAATTATTTTATCTATTTCTTTATCGTCTAAGGGAATATTATCATAAATCTTTTATAAAATTATTTATATTATTATATACATTTTGAATTAATATTTAAATATATATACTCATAAAAAATTTAATAATTTGATTATTTATTAATTTTTTATATTAAATTTAAAAATATTAACATACCTTTTTTTCTATTTTAATAATGGGTATTATTTTACTTTTTTCATAGCCATACTTTAAATAAAAGTTTTCAGCATGTTTTGTTTGTAAATAAATTTGATTTACTTTCATTCTATAAAAAAAAAAAAATAAAAAATTATATATATTTTAATATATAATAATATTTATTATAATTTTTTTTTTTTTTTTTTTTTTTTTCAATATTATTTAAATAATATATTATTTAATAATTTAAATTACCTTTTTAATATTTCTTCGCCATATAAAAGAATAGCTTTTCCTATTCCATAATTTCTATATTCTTTATCGACAACCACTTTTTTTAACATTAGAGATAAAATAATATATATATTTATAAAAATTATTTTAATATACTATATTTTTTGTTATATAATATTGAAAATTACAATATTATATTTTCATTATAATTTTAAAAATGAAATATTACATTTTTATGATTTAATAATTATAATTAATTATAATTATTATTTTTTTTTTTTCTTTAAAAAAAAAAAAAAAAAAAAAAAAAAAAAAAAAAAAAAAACTTACATGAATCCATTAGTACTTGAGTATTATTTGCATTATTTGTTTTAGAAAATAATGGTTTTGCTAAAGCCCACCGACTATGTCCTATAATTTTAATATTATCAATATTTTCATTATGATTACTAAGACTATTTTTGGTTTCCTCTAAATAGGCTACTACTGAAAATGGGAAACAACATGAAATTTGATTAATTGGTATATTTTTATAAATTATTTGAAAATCAGTTTTTTTTGAATTTTGAATAGGTTTATTAAATATTAATATTGATGAATTATTTCCAGTAATTTCTTTTGAATTATGTATATTCTCATTTTCTAAGTTATTTTTAATATCCTTATTATTATCATTTTTATTGTTGGTTGTCTCCCATAAAATTTGACTACTTCCAATTAGTCTAAGTCGTTGAAGTAAAGCACCTGAATTTGTTAAAGGCCATTCTTGATTTACTAAATGAAAAGATTTGAATAAAGTTTGACTTGAAGGTAATGGTGTATCATGTAATAAAGCTATTGTACATTGCTTAATATTTGATTCTTTCAGCATTTGAGTAAATTTATATTTAAAAAGGTAAAGGTGTAATTATTTTATTTTAATAAAATTTCTTTTAATGTCTTTATTTTTTTTTATAATTATTAATTATAATTAATAAATTACTTATAAACTTTTTTTAAATTTTTATTTATTCATTTAATATGATATATAAATATAATAATAATTAAATTCTATAATGTTATAAAATTAAAACAATATGAAAAAAATACTTTATAAAATATATATAATATATAAAATTTTAAATATATATATTTTCTAAAAAATTTAATTAAAAATATTAAATAAAATTTAAAAATTTGAAAAAAAAAAAAATAAATTAAATGAAAAATTCAAGTAAAAAAACAAAAATGTATCATACATAATATAAATAACTAACCAAAAAAAAAAATAAAACAATTAAAAAAAATCGTACTTTTTAAATATTATATAGTTATATCAACAGCAGCTATTTATTTATTATTTAATTAAAATACACATATTAATACCATAAATAAAAAACTAAAATAAATAAAAAAGTAAATAAAATAAAATAGTATATAAATATATTATTGAAAAAACATTCTATATATATATATTATTTATTTATATTTTATTTATATTTCTTTTTTTAAAATTTAATTGCAAATTTACATTAATTATTTATATGGGAATTAAAAAATTTGTTTGAGTTTTTTTATTTTTTATTTTTTATTTTTTATTTTTTATTTTTATTTTTATTTTTATTTTTAATTTTTATTTTTATTTATTTATTTATTTTTTTTTTTATTTTTTTTGTTTTGTTTTATTTTGTTTTGTTTTGTTATTTTGAATAGTTTTGTTTGTTTTCCTTTTGTTAATATATTTCCGATACTCTATTTTTTTTTATCAAGAATAATTAAGAGCTTTAATATCCTTCAGATTTATAGAAAACTTCATTATCACATTTTCCTTCTTTAAGGAATTGAGTAATATTTCCTAAAGTGGTTTTAGCAATGTTTTCTAAAGCTTCTGCAGTTAAGAAAGCCTGGTGAGAAGTAACAATAACATTTGGGAAAGAGATAAGTCTAGCTAAGACATCATCTTCAATAATATGACCTGAAAAATTGTTGAAAAAGACATTTGATTCTTCTTCGTAAACATCAAGACAAGCAGCACCAATTTTTCTACTCTTAATACCTTGTAAAAGTGCTTGGGAATCAACTAAAGCGCCACGGGAAGTATTAATTATAACAATACCTTTTTTCATTTTTTCGACAGAATCTTTGTTAACTAAGTGATAAGTTTCATCAGTTAATGGACAATGTAAAGAAATAATATCACTCTTTTCAAAAAGTTCATCAAGAGTAACATAGTTTATATCAGAATCCTTGGCTGGAAATTTATCGTAGGCTATAACATTCATACCAAAACCTTTGCAAATGTTGATAAATACTCTACCAATTCTACCAGTACCAACAACACCCATAGTTTTTCCATGAAGATCGAAACCAGTTAATTCAGTTAAACTGAAATTGAAATCTCTAGTTCTAATATAAGCTTTATGAATTCTTCTAATAGATGTAAGAAGTAAAGCCATAGCATGTTCAGCAACAGCATATGGAGAATAAGCTGGAACTCTTAAAATATGTAATTTACCAGAAGAATACTTTAAATCAACATTGTTATAACCAGCACATCTTAATGCAACAATTTTAATACCTTGATCTACTAAAATATCAATAATATCCTTATTAATGTTATCATTGACGAAAACACATACAACATCAAAACCGTTAGCTAATAAAGCAGTATCAGTGGTTAATTTTGTTTCAAAGAATTTGAATTCAAATTCTGGAGTTATATTTTTATTGAAAGAGGTAATATCATAATCCTTGGCATCGAAAAAAGCAACTTTTATCATTTTTACTATTATTTATATTTTAATTTCTTTTTTAATGATTTAATGTTGTTTAATATTATTAAATTTTATTTTATTTATTTAATATTATTATAAAAAAGCTATTTTTAATTATTTATTATTATAAAAAAGCTATTTTTATTTATTTATTTATTTATTTATTTATTATTTGTTTTAAAAAAAGGAAAATCTTTTTCTATTTATTTTTTTGCTTTTTATTTTATTTATCCATTTATTATTGACAATATGGTCAATAAACTTTTTTTAAAATTAATATTTAAAATTAATAAATTAATAATTTATATTATAGTAATTTTTAATAATTTATGTAATTATTCTTTTTTTCTTTTTTTTAAAAAAATAATTTTCATTATTTTAAATACAATAAATATCAATTATTATATTTCTATTATGTATATATATATACATAAATAAAATATATTTATTATTTATTATAAAAATTGTAATAATAAATATGGAATACTAAATATAGTAATTCAATCGATAAATAAAACATTTGAAAAGATTATTTTATTATATTAATATAAATAACAATTTTTTTTTAATTTTATAATAATATCTAGAACATTTTTTATAATTTTTTAAAAAAAACAAAAAAAAAAACAAAAAAAAAAAAAACAACTCGAAGTCAAGCTAAATTATAAATATTTAGAGGTTAAGGCAAAAATAATTTTTATATTTATATAGAGAAAAATTCAGAAAATTTAAAATTATAATAATCACATAATCAAAATACTATATATGATTATCAAAATACTTGAAAAATACGCCATTTTTCTAGGTAGTTATTTACCCATATAATTTAATTATTTGATAATTTATTATCTATCTTTTTAATTAATTAATTATTTATTAAAATTCATTTTTTTTTAATTCCTAACCAATAAAAACTAAATATTTATGATTACTTATATTCTTTTTATTCCTTTATTCTATTTTTTTTTTTTATTTATTTTTTTTATAATGTTTAAAATCTTATTTTTCTTTCTTATAATAAAAACACTTACTTTCATAATAATTTAAATAATTAATCATAATTTTTATTATTAAAAAATTAGTATATACTAAAAGAGTTTATTATTTATATTAAATCATATAAATAATTATTTATTATAATTCATTTATATGCTTATTCATTTATATATATTACATATTAATTTATATATTATATATTATATATTATATATTATATATTATATATTATATATTATATATTATATATTATATATTATATATTATATATTATATATTATATATTATATATTATATATTATATATTATATATTATATATTATATATTATATATTATATATTATATATTTTATAATATTTAATATTTATTATTCATTTATATATATATAATATCTTAATATTATTATTATATTTACATATTATTTATTATTTGTATTTTTAAACAAGTTATTTAAAAAGTATTAAATATATTCATTTATATTTAAAACCATTTTACAAGTTATTTTTTTCTAATTATTTTGTTAAAATATATATATTATATTATAGAATATATAATTAAATTTTGAGTATTTATGAACAATTTTAGATTATTATTTTTATTTATTATATATATATATATAAACGAATTAGTCTATAGAGTTTTTTTTATCATTATTATTATTATTTTATAGTTATTTTATTTTATTTTAATTTCAACAATTTTTAAATACAATTAATGGAATGAATCAGTTAATTACAAACATCTGAGTAAGAAGGAAGTTCATAGTTCGATGAATTATATGTTGTAGAAGTAGCTGAAGCGATAATATTTGATGATGAGGATGATGAGGATGATTGAGGTGGTAATAGATTATTAGAAGATTGATGTTGTTGTTGATGTTGTAAAATATGTAGATTTGCTTGGAGTTGAGATAATATGGAAATTAATATATCTGGAGGTTGTGTAAGTAATGATGTCATTAATTCTGATTGAGATAGGGAAAGAGGTGGAGTTTGACCTTGAATTGAAGTTTCTTTTTCAACTTTTTCATATTGAGGTAATTGATTTGATGATTGATGTGTGTTATCATTAACTATTTTACAAATAGATGATTTTCCTGTACGATTTTTGTTATGTTGTTCTATTAAGCATATAATTTCAGCATTAATTTTTGAATCATATTTTTTATCATCATTTGTAATTTTTAGACCGATATTATGTCTTTCTGCATAATCAATAAATATTTTAACTATTTCCATATTATCTTTTTTAATAGCTAATGAAAGTGGACTACTAAAATCGTTAAATCTTTCATTAATATTAAATATAAAGTTATTTTCATCGGCTTTATGAATTAATAATTTTAACTTTTCCACTTTATTTTCATATATGATATCTATTATTTTAAATTATTTAATATTTATTATTTAATTAAATTTATGTTAAATATCTATTTATATCTAAATATAATGTAAAAAAAAAAAAAAATTATATTTCATATAATATATATTATTAAAAAATAAAATACCTTTTATTATGTCATAATCAGAATATAATCTAGAATCTTTGATATTTAAAGGAATATCATGACTATCCACATAATTTAATAATAATTTTAATATATCAATGTTTATTTCATAAGGATTTTTAATATCATTATCAGTAATGTTTAAAATAATCCCATGAGCTTCTGCATATTCCATTAGCATTTTAACTATTTCAATATTGTTACTTTTTATAGCTAGTAACAATGGACTATCATAATTCAAGTTTTTTTCATTAATATTTAAAATAATATTATATTGGTTGGCATATTCCATTAACATCTTAATTATATCAATATTTCTATCATTAATAGCTAATAAAAGTGGACTATTCAAATCTTTATTTTTTTCATTAATATTTAAAATTATATTATGACGGTTAGCATAATTAATTAACATTTCAATTATATCAATATTATTACTAATTACGCCTAATGAAAGTGGATTATTCCCTTCTACATTTTTTTCATTAATATCAATAATTATATTATGATTTTCGGCGTAATCAATTAACATGTTCATCATTTTCATGTATAATGAAAATGGTTTTTTAGATGCATCATTAATTATTCTATCAATTAATAGTAAAAGTGAATTGTAGCCCTTCTTATTTTTATCATTAATATTCAAAATAATATCTTGGTTATTAGAGTAATTGAAAAGAATTTCAAGTTTTTCAAGGGATCCTCTTTGATAAGCTATTAAAATTGGTGTTTCACATTCATCATTTCTTTCATTAACATTTAAAATTATATTATGGTTTTCGGCATAATCTATAATTAAATTAATTATTTCTAAATTCCAACTTGCAACTGAATCCAAAAATGGATAGTATACAACTTTAGCGTTCTTATCGTTATTATTTATCACATTACGATTAAGATTTAATGGTACATGATTTTTACTGGCTTTTTTTAATAAAGATTTAAGACTACTGAATTCATTATATTTAATTGATATATTCAATTCCTTTTGATAACTTTCAAATTTGGAACTCATTGAAAAAAAAAAGATTATTATGAAAATTTATTTATATTTATTTATTGTTATATTTTATTAAAAGCTTATTTATTAGAAATAATAAAAAGATAATTACAATGAATAAAATATATCAACCCTAATGAACATTTACATGAATATTCTTAGAATGTAAATACTAATTAAAAATAAACTATTACATAAAATTTACTACTGTTAATATTAATATATATTTATTTACTTTATTTATCTATTTTTGTTTATTTTTTTTTTTTTTTTTTTGTAATATAGACTTTTGGTTGCTTCTATTTTACGAGGTTAAAAAAATAAATAATATATATTATAATATAATAATATATAATTTGAATTAAATTATAATATATATATTTTTTAATTTTTTAAGTACACAATTTTTGTACATCATCTTTATTGAATTATTATAATATTATGATATAAAACGAATATAAAAACTTAATTTAATAATATAATTTAATAAATTGTAAATGTATAAATTAATGTATTCTTCATAGATTTTATATTATTTTATATTAAATGTAAATTATTATATTTTATTGTTCAATCATTATTAAGTATTTATATAAACAAATAAACTCTATTGTAAGTAAATAGTATAAAAGCTAGGAAATAGTTTAGTTATATTAACCCTCATCTAGGAATATCTATAGTTAGATAGTTGAGATGTAGAGAGATATTCTTACGATCATTAATTAGAATATGTAAACAAAAGAATAATAAATAAAGTGTACTCAAGTTCCTTAATAAATAAACTGTGTTATATCAATTATAATATAATAATTTTATATTTTTGAATACAAACAAACACACAAAAAAAAAAGAAAAAAAAAAAAAGAATCAGATCAAAAAAAAAAAAAAAAAGTTACTTATAAAACAAAAATAAACAGAAATAATAAATTAATAAATTTTAAATAATAATAAATAATAAATAATAAATAATAAATAATAAATAATAAATAATAAATAATAAATAATAAATAATAAATAATAAATAATAAATAATAAATAATAAATAATAAATAATAAATAATAAATAATAAATAATAAATAATAAATAATAAATAATAAGTAATATATAATAAATGAGTAATGAATGCTTTTATATTTGATTGTTTGTAAATAGAAATAGGAGAATGGAATAATCAAAGGATATACAAAACATAAAAGATATTTAAATCATTTTATATTATGTTTTTATCTATTATTTATTTTTTAAACATCCGAAATATTTATTTGAAAATATTTAATATCCTAAATATCCTTTTTTTAAATAAATATTCAAAAGACATACTCATATTTAGTAAAAGAATTAATATTTAAAGAGTTTTTATGGGATAAGCACAAGCTCCTTTAATAAAGGAGGAAAAAATACCAATATACATTTATATTTGTATGAGTTAATCATCATGTGATTTAATATTAAACTTTATTAAATATAATTGTAATATATTAAAAATTTTATGTAACATTTTGTATATTTTATAATATATTGTAAATGTGATACAATGTATAAAAAAGTATAATATATAAAATTATATATTAATATCAGAATATTAAAAAAATATATAAAATGTATTATAATATGATATTATAAGAATGGTAATTACATAAAAATTAAAAATTATGATGTGATAAAATTAATTACTAACAAAACATAATGGTTAAATGATAAAACAAATCCCAAACAAAATAATCAAAAAATAATTTTGAGAAACTTATAAAATAAAATAATAATAATAATAAAATATATCATATTAATATACATTTATTATCTTTAATAAGTTTTAGTAAAAACATTATTGTTTGTTATTATTATTATTCCTTCATAATATTATAAAATAAAAAGTATTAAAAAAAAGTTTAATGAAAATGTAAATTTTCCTATTAAGAAAATTTAATTTCTTTAATAATGAAACATTTATATTTAAATTTGGAAATTTTTTAGTATACTTTATTAAATATGGAGAATTTTTATAAATAATATATAAATTGTTCCGGTAATATTATATTTATTAAAATTGAATTTATTATAATTATGCAATTTTAAAAAATCAAGATAAAATTTAATATTATTTGATAAATAATTATATATTAATTAAAGTTTACAATTCAAATATAAATTATCCGGTATAAATCTTATTTATTAAAATTTAATTTATTTATATATATGAATAAAATTAAAGTATCCAATTTTTTTATGGATTGGAAATATTTGAAAAATAATATAAAAATATCTGTTCAAAAGTGTAGTATTTTAAAATTAGTATTATTAATATATATATAAAAAATTCTAATTTAAATTTTCAAAAAGATTAGCATGTTTATATACCCATAGAAAAACTCAAATATTAAAATATAATAAATAAACTTTTAGAAATAAATTAAATGTTTTATTAAAATTTTTTTTAGGTTTAATTAAAAATTATAATTAATTGAAATATATAGTAACAATATATTAATTTTAATTAAAGATTAACAAATAAAAATATTTAAGAATTGTATACAATATTAGATTATTCTAAACCATTTTAAAATAATTAAGATTAGTAAATAATAGATAGTACAATAATGTTAATATATTAATATTATTGTAATATATAATAATATTACAAAGTTAACATGCTATAGATATATATTCAAATATTTTAAATAATGTAAAATATATAGCAATAAAAGAAGAAAATGTTGACTTATTATAATCAAGTTTATTTTCGTATTTTAAGTAAAAGTTTTTTATATTTTATTTATAAGTAATAGAAAACTAATTTATTAATAATTTGCTTCATATGTATTAATAATATATGAATAAATTATATTTATCCGTATTATATAATATAGTTTACAATATAATTAAATATATTTATCATATATATTTATAATTTAAACTTTATAAAAGTTAAATTTTATACAGGCATATTGTGTAACATAAATAAACCAAAATGCCTATATAATATATATATTAGAGTATATTATAATATATAATAAAAACTTTAATATATTGAGTAATATTAAATGTTTTAAAAAAACGAAAGATTAATCATAATAGGTAAAATAAATAATTAATATAAAAGTAATATATATGACAAATAGCTTAATTTTATTCAATAATAAATGACGAATGTTCATAAACAAATAATTAAATAAGTAATTAAATGATTAATAATTAAATAAATAAATAATTAATAAATAGTTAATAAATGCTATTAATTATTTACTTTTTTTTAAAAAAAAATTTTTTATTTTATTTCATATTCTGTATACAATATAAATAATATATTATATTCTATATCATAAAAAACCTTATTTAATAATAAAATTAAAAATATTTGCTTTTTTAATTTTTTTTTAATATCTGATATGAATATAAAAATAAAAAAATTCTTTTTTTTTTTTATCTTCAAGTTTTTAGAATTTTTTTAATTTTTTCCTAAAAGTATTTTTTTGAAATATTTTATTTATTTATTATTAAATAAATAAAAAAATAAAATAATTTTCAAAAAAAAAAAAAAAAAAAAAAATTCCAAAAAAAAAAAAAAATAAAATAAAAATTCCAAAAAAAAAAAAAAATAATAATAATAATAAATAAACAAAAGGAAAGGAAAAAATAATAATTAAAAACTTTTGTTAAATTTTATTTATTTATTCTTATTTAGAGCCATTTTAAAGAGAATAAATGAATAAAATTTGTTTTTAAAATAAAAAAATATAATAAATAAATAAATAAATAAAGTATAATAAAATATAAAACGAATATATTAAAAAATTAACATTAAAAATAAAAATAAGCAAAAAATAAATTCATCTAAAAATTAAGATGAAATATACAAAATTAATTTTATTATTAGCAGCTTTTTGCACTGTCAGTAATGCTGTTCCAATTCAATTGGAAAAAAGAGTAAGTTAATACATAATTTTTAAAAAGCTATTTAAATAAGAAATTTTAATTATAAAATAAACTATAAGAAAAATTATAAAGAATTTATGTTTTAAAATAATAGTATGAAATACAATAAATTTTAAAGAATATGAAATGAAGAACATTCAATATATTTAATGGAAAAGAAAAATAAAATAAATATTTAATTATATATTTATAAAAGGATAGAGAATATAATAAATATAATACATAAATATTATGTAAGAATGAAAATCTATTTTAGAATTAAAGTATAAATATAAACAGAGTAAAAATTTTTATTATTTAATATTATGTATTACTTGAGAATGATTTAACTAAATTCAAGGGATTATTATTATTTAATAAACCTTTAATTAATATCTTGAATTTGTGAAATAAAATTATTACATAAAAATTTAATTGATATCTTTTGAATACCAGAAATCAATATAATTTAAGAATAAACAAATAATTAATATAAACATTATAGAAGGATAAAATTCTATTAAAGAATCATTTCAATATTCATTTCACTTATGAATAAATAGTAAAAAATAAAAAATAAATAGCGATAAAAAGAAATTATACATTTTTTGAAATTTAGAAATCAATAAAAATAAACCTTCAGTATTGTTTCACTTTTAAATAAAGAATAAAATAAATAAAAAGAAATAAGAAATCAATAATAATAGTAAAAATAAATATAAATAAAAAAATAATAAATAATAATAAAAATAATAAATTATAAATAACTATAAATAATAAATAAATTATAGATAATATATAAATAATAAATTATAAATAATAACTATAAATAATAAATAAATTATAGATAATATATAAATAATAAATTATAAATTTAAAATAAATTATAATTAATAATAAATTAATTTATTTAAATAGGATGATGTAGTATTAAATGGTGCTGCTATTCCACCAGCAATAACTACAAAAGCTCCACCAAGTACTACTACTAAAGCCCCACCAAAGACCTCATCAAAGGCTCCACCAAGTACTACTTCTAAGGCCCCACCAAAGACCTCATCAAAGGCTCCACCAAGTACTACTTCTAAGGCCCCACCAAAGACCTCATCAAAGGCTCCACCAAGTACTACTTCTAAGGCCCCACCAAAGACCTCATCAAAGGCTCCACCAAGTACTACTTCTAAGGCCCCACCAAAGACCTCATCAAAGGCTCCACCAAGTACTACTTCTAAGGCCCCACCAAAGACCTCATCAAAGGCCCCACCAAGTACTACTTCTAAGGCCCCACCAAGTACTACTTCTAAGGCCCCACCAAGTACTACTTCTAAGGCTCCACCAAGTACTACTTCTAAGGCTCCACCAAGTACTACTTCTAAGGCTCCACCAAGTACTACTACTAAAGCCCCACCAAGTACTACTACTAAAGCCCCACCAAGTACTACTACTAAGGCTCCACCAAGTACTACTACTAAGGCTCCACCAAGTACTACTTCTAAAGCCCCACCAAGTACTTCATCTGCTAAAGCTCCACCACCAAGCACTACTACTAAAGCTCCACCAAGTACTTCATCTGCTAAAGCCCCACCACCAAGCACTACTACTAAAGCTCCACCAAGTACTTCATCTGCTAAAGTCCCACCACCAAGCACTACTACAAAGGCTCCACCAAGTACTTCATCTTCTAAAGCTCCACCACCAAGCACTACTACAAAGGCTCCACTAACAACAACTTCTAACAAAGAACCCACCACCAACTGATACAACTACAAAGGCTCCACCAAAGACTATTCCAACTACTACTACTAAAGCTCCACCAAGTACTCCAATTGCCTCAAAGGCTCCACCAAGTACTTCCTCTTCTAAAGCTCCACCACCAAGCACTACTACTAAAGCTCCACCAAGTACTTCATCTTCTAAAGCTCCACCACCAAGCACTACTACAAAGGCTCCACCAAGTACTTCATCTTCTAAAGCTCCACCACCAAGCACTACTACAAAGGCTCCACCAACAACAACTTCTACAAAGAACCCACCACCAACTGATACAACTACAAAGGTTCCACCAAAGACTATTCCAACTACTACTACTAAAGCTCCACCAAGTACTCCAATTGCCTCAAAGGCTCCACCAACTACAACAAAGAACCCACCACCACCAATTACTACTAAAAATCCACCAATTACTATTACTACAACTACTACTTCAACTAAGAACCCACCACCACCAATTACTACTAAAAACCCACCAGTTACAACTACTACAAAGAATCCACCACCACCAATTACTACTAAAAACCCACCAGTTACAACCACTACAAAGAACCCACCACCACCAATTACTACTAAGAACCCACCAGTTACAACCACTACAAAGAACCCACCACCACCAATTACTACTAAGAACCCACCATCCATAACATATCCACCAAAGATTACAACTGTTCCAGTTCCACCAAAGACTACAACTACCACTACCACTACTACCACTACTACCACTACTAAGGCTCCACCAAAGACCATCCCAACTACAACTACCACAACTACTACCACAACAACTACTACTAAGGCTCCACCAAAGACCATCCCAACTACAACTACCACAACTACTACCACAACAACTACTACTAAGGCTCCACCAAAGACCATTCCAACTACAACTACAACTACTACTAGAACTACTACAACGACAATCGCTCCAGTCCCAACAAATTACCCAACAACTAGAGATTATCTTGTTTGTGATAAGGATGATTGGGGTTGTAAGACTGAAATGTCTAACGCATGTTACGCCGAATTAAATGCTTGCTGGTCAAATCCATGGTCTGAAGATGTTGCACGTAGATGTCAAGAAATTAATGATTATTGTGCAAAGATATGGGTGTATTAAGGAGAAAATAATATAAAAGAATAAAATTAATTAAAATAAATAATATAAAATAAAATATAATGATAATCAGTTAAAACAAAAAATTAAATATAAACAATAGGAAAAATTAAAAAAATAGAAGCTAAAAATTTTAACAGAAAACAAAAAATGAAAACAAAAAATTTAAAATTAATAAATAAATTTTAGATTTATAAATTAGAAATATTATAATAAAATATTAATTTTTTTTTATTTTTATTTTATCAAAATTAGAAATCTTGAAAATAAAAATAAACAAAAATCATTAAAAATTATTTATTTAATATTTAATTAATTAATTAATATAAATTAATATAATAATTGATATTAAATACAATATTTTTTTTTTAAAAAAAAAAAAAAAAAAAGCAAAAATAACTGAAGATTCAATAACTATTTTTAATAATAGTAATAAAACAAATTAAAAAAAAAAAAAAAATAAAAAAAATAAAAAAAAAATAAAAATAAAAATAAAAATAAAAATATAATAAATAAAATATACATAATATATAATAGCTATTATTATTATAATAATAATTCAAAAAATTTTAAATATTAAAAGATATTAAATAATAATATGTAATGTAAAAACTTTTTAAAAAAAATAAAAAAATCTACAAAAATATATAGGTTGATTTTATATATTCTTGTAGAAGTATATTTATCAATTATTTAGTTATTTTTATTTGGATTGTTAATTATTTAATTATTTGATTGTTAAGTTTTATAAGAACTTTGAAAGAATTTAAAAATTTATAAATTGGTAATAATTAAAATTAATATATATTATTATTTAAATTGGTAATAATTAAAATTAATATCGTATAATAATTTACAAGAGTGGAAAATATCCATTTTTCCCTAGTTATAAATGAGATAAGTAATCTTTTAAACACTGGATATTTGATGGTCCTCTATTCTCTTTAATTTGATAGTATTCACTTAATGACTAAATTATAATTATTATTTAGGAAATATTGCCTTATTTTATCTGAGAATAAAATAAAAAGATAAAATTCACTTAATTTCATCAATTGATTATAAAAAATATACTAATCAAAAAGTATTTTCGTTTTTTCTTGGCGAAACCATAGCTTTGGAAAAGATGTATTTTGATGGAAGGAAATTGGAAACGCTTAATTAAATTATTAATTTAGAAAAATATTTTTGCAAACTCTATGAAATAGATTAATTGATAAGCAACTTTTGGTAAGCAATAGTGTGAAATTAATATAAATGTAAACAATTCTTTTATCTAAATTAAATGATAAATATTTTTTTTCTAAACTATGTGAGATATATTAAATAAACAAAACTTTATTATTTATTAAAACCAAAATAAACAATTTTTTATTAATTATAAAATTTATTCTTAATCATTTTTGTACTTAACAGTTTACTATACTATATATATTTAACAAATTGTCCAAAACTATATAAAAAATAAAATAAACATTATATCAATTAATTAATTATTTAATTTAAAAAATGTGTTTAACAATCAGGTATATAGTTAATATAACACCAAGTTTTAGGTTACTAAGAATTTTCTATATATAACAATTTTATTAAATAAGAACAACAAAATTTCCAATAAATATTGTATTTATAACTAATTAATTGTCATATACTATTTTATTTATGTAATATATAATTATTATATTTAATTATTTTTATCTTTTTATATTAAATAAATGTTTGAATATTATTTTTATATTTTCTTTTTGTTTTGTTTTTTTATTTTATTTTATTCTTTTGATTATTTTATTTTTTATTTTTTTATTTTTTGTTTTATACATATTATATCATTTAATTATTTTTTATTTACTTTTTTTTGTGGATTATATGTTATATTTTCTTTTATTTCTTTTTTACTTGCATATTTTACAGATTTAATTATTATTTTATTATCTGATTAATGTTTTTTTTTTTTTTTTTTTTTTTTTTTAATCTTTTATTATTTATTTATTTATTTATTTATTTATTTATTTATTTATTTATTTATTTATTTATTTATTTTATTTTATTTTATTTTATTTTATTTTATTTTATTTTATTTTATTTTATTTTATTTTATTTTATTTTATTTTATTTTATTTTATTTTATTTTTATTTTTATTTTATTTTATTTTATTTTTATTTTATTTTTATTTTTATTTTTATTTTTATTGTATATTAATTTTTTTTCTTATTAGTGGTGTTTAAATTTAAAAATTCAGAAATAGGTGAAGAATTAGAATATTTAATGGTCCAAATAAAAATAAAAATAATGCTAACAATAGTAATAAAAGTCGTTATAATGGTTATTTTAGAATAATCATTTAATTGACCTTTTGGAATATCCATATGAAGTGGAGGTATAATAATGTTTCTTTCTTTTCCATTGATTATATCTTCTTCTTTAATTTTAGAAGGTTCATGACGTGGTAAAACTTGAACTGGAATAATACTTACTTTGTTTTTATTTTGATCCTTTTTATTTATACTTGATATATAATTCATAGGAAGATTAAAAGTATTATAAGCTTCTTGATGACATAATTTGGTGCTAGTTGTATAAAAACGTGGAGGTTGAATAAAAATAGTTTTATAAAGATGTGGATCTATTGAATTATCTTTATTTTCTTTATTATTAGTTTTATCATTATCCTTATCATTATTATCATTATTACTTTCATTTTCTTTATTTTTATCATTATTATTATTTATTGATATAGGTTCACTTTCTGGATAACGAACATGGAATGGAATTTCAAGAGTAATATTTGTTTTAGGAGCTAAAGCATCAAAAATAACTTTAACATAATTATATTTAGCTTGTGGGTCATTAACAGCAACTTCTAAATCTGGATGTCCAAGAACATTTACACGAACATTCTTATCATATTTTTGATCATTAATTTGATATTCATCAGCAAAAATATTTGGATCAAGAGTTAAAAGCATAACCAAAGGTTGATTTTCAACCCAATGATCTACTTCAATAGTTGTAAAAAGAATTGGATGTAAACCAACACCTGGATTTAATTTATAACTAAATTTAACGTTAGGTAATGGACACGGAATGAAAACAAGTTCATCATTCTTTACACCTTTTCATATAAATATACAATATATTTATAACCATATAATATAATTATTAATATATGTAATATAATGTAGCGTTATTTATATAAGTAAATGTTTAACAAAAGAATAATAAATAAATAAACATAATATAGTATTATTTTATATTATATTATATATATTATATTGTATTGTATCATATATATATATATATGATTATATATAAGCAAACAAAAAAAAAAAAAAAAAAAAAAAAATTCTTTTTACCTCTTGGATTAATAGTTGTTATCGTGTAACCATTATTAGAAGTTTTTTGAGTGGTTTCAATAAATTTAATATTGCTTAAATGTTGATTAACATTACATTGAACAGTTTCAGGGAACTTGAAATGAAGAATTTCTTCAAATGTCATCATTAAAAGATTATCCAATTCTCCCTCTTCTTTATCATTTTTATCATTTTCATTAAGCATTAAAGCTTGACTAGATATAACTAAATGAAAATATTTAGAAGTCCATTCAGAAATAACTTCATCATCAAAGTCACATCCTAAATCTAAATCTGTTTTTTCATTTTTTCCTAATTTAAAAATATGATAAAGAGAAAAGCCTTCCATATTATCTAAAGTAAAATCAGAAAGGAACATATAGAAATAACGAGGACCAATTTGTGATATTTTGATTAAATTTTTAAAATGAATATAATCCTCTTTTTGACAAAATAGATAACCTGATTCATGGAATAATTGATTAATAAAATCACAATTATCTTCTAAAAATCTTTGAATATTATCTCTTCCTTTCATATCTTCATTGGTAGTAATAGCAATATGAAGACCAGTTTCATATGTACCGAAAAGAGGCATGAAATTTTTATCCATATTATATTTTTTATTAATATCATTATCATTAGTATCACTATTAATGTTATTATTATTAATATTCCATTGTATTTCGCTAGAAATATAAGTGATATCAATTGAAGCAATTTTTTCATTTAAGGAAAGTAAAGAAGGAGAAGGAATAAATTTTTCAACTTCATCGGTTATTGAATAACGTAAATGAAGAGTTTCTGTTTTATTAGCATTTTTTATTTTTGACTTATTTTCTGCAGAATTAACAATTAAAGTTCCATTAGTTGGATTTGAAGGCCAAAATAACCATTCTTGTGTTATTGCAAAAGTTAATTTAAATAAAGATAATAGTATAAATAAAGAAATAGATATATTAAGTTTATTTAACATTTTATTTTTTATTATTCTATACTGATATATTATAATTGTATATCTTTATTAGATTTGTTTTTTTATTTAATTTTAATATACATTTTTTTTTTTAAAAAGTTTATCAAAATTAAAAGTGTTTTTATTATTATTATTATTATTATTATTTTATTATTTATAATTATTATGATGTATTTGAAGTATTATTATTATTATTTTTTTTAAATATTATTTAATCCATGAATTGACGAATGTGTATAATTAATTTATAATTATACACATACATATATATATAATAAAAATGTCCAGATTATATTGATTTTATAGATTTTATAGCAAATTTTATATTAAAAATATTAAATTAATAAATTAATAAAAATAAATTGAAAGTAAAATCATCCATTTGAAATTACATTTCATTAAATTATATTATATATATAATAAATAATAAAATAAAAATAAAAATAAAAAAGTTAGTTAATGCATAATATTATTATATTTTTAATCTATATTTTATTTACCCTTATTTACTATTAATATGATAACATTTAATTAGAATTGATAGATATAATTTATTTATTACAAAAATTAAATTATTTTTATTTTTATTTCTTTTTTTTATTTTTATTATACATTAATTTATTAATAATAAATTATTAAAAAAGGTATAACAAAAAAATTTTTTATTAATTAATTTATTCAATCAAAAACTAAAAAATTTATACACAATTAATACTTTCAAAATTTCAAAGTAGTAAATTTTTTTATTAAATTAGATTTTTAATATAAATTTTTATATTCTATTATTTTTTATTTCTTTGACAGTTTACAATATTAACTTTTAAAAATTCTTTAACATATATTCTTTAATGATCTTCTTATTTTATTATTTTTAATTTTCTTATTTTAAAAATTTGTATAGAATAATAAAATAATAAGAATAATAATAAAAAATATATGCTAATTTAAATATATTATATATAATAGCATAGGATAATGCAATACAATATTTTTTATTGAATATATAATACAGTTTCTTAAAGAAAAAGAAGATAAAAAAATAAAATAAAATAAAAATATAAGAAAATAAAAATAAAATATATATTTATTTATATACATATTTAACCATTACATACAAATAATTATTTTATTTTTTGGAAAATGTGGCATTCAGCGAGGTAAGATATATTATACATTTATTATTGATAAGTTTTCTATTTAGAATTATATTATTATATAATATGGATTATTAACAATATTAACTTATTTTTCTCTTTTTTCATTTTATTTTAAATATTTAATATTATACATGAATATTTAAATTGGCCATTTAAATATTTATGTGTAATACTTTTATAAATATCCATTAAATATCAAAAAAAAAAAAAAAAAAAATGGACGAAAATATTATATGTTGAATATCTATATTAACTATATATATAATATTATTTTTGTTCAAATGTCAATTCCTTTTTACTTCACCTATATATATTGTTTAAAATATAAAACAGAAAACAAGAGAAAAAAGTAATTTTTATTTTAAATTTAAATGTTACATATAAGCTTATTTATTTATAACAAATTGGAATGAACATAATAATATATTTTTTATATTTTCTCTTTTTTTACTAAAAAAAAAGGTATATGCTATGATGGTCGATCATAAAAAAAGGGTTGAACGTCGAAAAGCTTATTACGAATCCAAGGTAATATTTAGTATAAAGTAAAATAATAATAATGAAAAATCATTTATTGTTATTATAAATATAACAGTTATGAAAGAATAAAATATATAATATTTTTATATACATATTTTTCATTTTATATCAAAAACATAAACAATAAAAAGCTTGGAGACCCAAGTCAACTCTTACGTATAGTTGGATCGGCTGTTAAAATAATACCTGATGCTGAAAGCTATTATTATCATGAAAATCTTGATAATTTGTGGGTTAAACAATTAAATTTTATATTCAAATAAAAAAAAATAATAAAATTTCAAATATAAAAATTAATATATTATATATAAATTATTTTTTTAATAAAATAATTTATATATGTTATATAAATGCAATTTGAATATCTCAACTAAAAGTTCTTAATTTTTTATACATTTATTTATAATATCATAATATGAATAATACCAATAATAATAATAATAATAAAATTATTATTACCAATATATTTAAAAATACTATAATAATGTTTCAAAAATAAAATAAATAATTATTAAATATAAATATTTTTTATCTATGAAAATTTAATATTATTAATAATAAATATTATACTGTTTTAACATATTGGTAATATAACAATAACAAAAATCATCGTTAAAATGATAATTAATAATACTGATTCTATATTAAACATAATAACATCAACATAATAATAATGATATTTACTTAAATATCAATAATTACAATAATTAATATCAAAATGGAAATAACAATATTTTTTTTATTAATATAAATATTAATAATATGGAAAATTAATAAAAATAATTCATTATTATGGTCATTCATTATAACATTTATTAATAAAATAAATGTTATAAATATCACTGTTGCAAATAAATGTGTTAATTTTTATGGAATGAAAATTTATATATATTTATATTCTATATATAAAACATTATAATAATCAAATAAAATAAAATAAAATAAAATAAATATATATATATAATAAATAAATAAATAAATAAAACGAATTAAAATAAAATAAAAATATGATATAATATAATACAAAATATGTTAATAAAGAATGCCATGGCAAGGAGATAAGGAAGTAAAAATTGATAGGTAAAATACAAATATGAATGAAAATTTGAATGTAATGTTATCATTATACATATATATTAATATATAAATTACAATATTATAAATAGATTTGATGGAAGAACTTTATTAGATTTTATTTCAGAAGCACCACCTGATCCTAATTTTAAAAGTGAAGATGACCTAATAAAAGAAGAATTAAATTTTGAACGTTATGCAGATTTAATTAATAATGAAAGATTACAAGGTTATTATTATTATTATTATTATTATTATTATTATTATTATTATTATTATTATTATTATTATTATTATTAATTATTATTATTTTATTTATTAATTATTATCTTATTTATTTATTTATTGTTATATATTTAAATTTTTAATAAATAAATAAATAAATAAATAAATAAATAAATAAATAAATAAATAATAATAATAATAATAAAATAAACAGTGGATGAAAAAGACTGTCTTGAAGAAATTGAAAGAGAATGGAATAACATTTTATTAAAAAGTTCAAAAGCTATGAAGGGGTATATATTTATTATTATTGTATAAATATATATAAAATATGAAAATTATATTAAATTATAAAATTATTTAATATTTGAATTAATCTTTATTTTTACTTTTTTTTTTTTTTTTTTTTTTCTTTTTTAATATAAATAAAATTAAAATTGTAAATTATTAGAAAAGGATCAGATAATGAAGATTCAGATATTGAAAAAGAAGATATAAATATGTATTATATCCTTTTAATAACAATAACAATTATAATAATTAATAGTTAAAAAATTTATATAATGTTTGTTATAATATAATATATATATATATTTCTTAACTTTTTTCCTTATTAATTACATCCAAAATTGTATAAAGTTATTAATGATTTACCTGAAGAACAATGTGCTGAATTAAATAAGATGGGTGAAAATTATGGAGTAAAAAATTATTGTAGAATGATTCGAGTTATAAAGTATATTTATTTATTATATAGATAATAGAATAATAAAAATATTTAATTTATTATTTATTAAATATATTATTAACTGATGTATTGTCTAAAAATAAAAAAAAAAAAAAAAAAAAAAAAAAAAAAAAGAAAAGAAAAAGATGACCAAAAATTAGAACGAGATGAAGAAGAGGTATTATATATATATATATATTTTTTTTATAAATACCTGGAATTCTTCTTTTTTTTTTTTTTTTTCTCATATTATATTATATTATAATTATGTAATAATTATAACATTTTTCATTAAATAGAAAAAAAGTAAATTAAGAGGTGGTCGTAGAAGAAGACGAAGAAGAAGAAGAAGAGATGATGATGATGATTTTCAAACTAAAGGTAATCGTGGATATAATCCAAGAGATAGTCCGACTTATGAACCATATGAAAGGTGATATATATTTTAAATATAATATATAATATTTCTTTTATATATTATTTAAATAAATATACTTATAATAAATATTTAAATATTTAAAAACATAATATATATATTTGTTTGTTTAGTTATAGTTCTAATTCTCAATCTTATGATTCCGAGAGTGAAACGGATTCTGAATCAGAAAAAGAAAAAGAAAAAACAGAAGCAGTAGATGAATTTATTACAGAATTTGGAGCAGAAGATAATAACGATAAAGATAAAAATGAACCTGAGATATCAAAGTCAAATAATAAAAAAGATAATGAAAAGGATGATAATAATAATTATTCTAAAAAATCAAAGTAAATATAATATTCTAATGAAATAATAATAAAAATAATAATAATAATAATAATAATAATAATAAGATATCTAATTTTTTCATATATTAAGAAATTCACATAATTAAAAGTATATTTTTTCTAATGTTTGAGGTTATGATTAATAATTTTTTATTTTATTTTTTTTTTTTTTTTTTTTTTTTTTAAATCAAGAAAAAAGTCAAAAGAACCTACTCCTCCTCCAAGAGTTTTTCCTAAACCAGAAGATAAGGAAAAAGATGAAGAAACAGAATTGAAAAAATTAACACCTCTTGAACGTTTAAAATTAAAATCAAGAATGGCATTAGAAAGACAAAGTAAGAAAATTTTATAAATATTGAATATATATATATATTTACATTTTTAATTACATATTTAATAATAAAATATAAAATTTATATATATATTATATAATATTATATTATAGTATTGGAAGATGAACGTAAGAAAAAGGCTAAAGAAATGGAACAACAAGCAGAAGAAATGAATAGAGAAGAAATGTATAATTTATTAATGTCTAATAGACGTCAAAAAAAAAGGAAAAAGAGATCTTCTTCTTCTAGAAGTCGTAGTCGTATTCGTAGTCGTAGCCGTAGTCGTAGCCGTAGTAGACATAGTAGACATCATCATCATCATCATAGACATAGTCGCAGTCGTAGTCGTAGTCGTAGTCGTGATAGAAGTAGAAGTAGACATCGTAGTAGAAGTAGAGACAAAAGCAGACATCGTAGTAGAAGTAGAGATAGACATTCTTATTCCCATTCTCATTCTCATTCTCATTCTCATTCTCGTAGATCAAGATCAAGATCAAGATCAAAGTCAAGGTCAAGGTCAAAGCATGGAAGACATTAAAAATATAAAATTTTATTTATTGTTTTCAGTCATAATAAAAGAAAGAAAGATAAAAAATGAACTAATCTAACATGTATTATAAAATAATTATTAATTATAAAAATTTGAATAATAATAATAATAATAATATTATTATTATTATTATTAAATTACTTGTTTATTTACATATTTAATTTTATATTATTTATACAATAACAATATTAAATAATAAAAGATATTTATATATAAATAATATCAATTATCCTTTTTTTGAGTTAATTTAATAAAATAGATTAAATACGTTAGCGTAAAAAAAAAAGCATTCTATAAAACGATAAATATATAAAATTATTAATATATAAATGAATATAATTAATGATATATATAATTGATGAAAAAATAAATAAATTTATTTTTATATATTTTGTATAATAATACTAAAAATAAAAATAATAATAATAATAATAAAAATCATGATAATAATAAATAATAATAGATATCATAAAATAATAAATTATTATTATTTTTATTTTTATAATTATTTTTAATATTATATAGACAATTAATTAATTATATTGTCACGGTCAACTTTCAAATGTTTTTTAATTCTTTCTAAAAAAAATAAAAAAAAAAAAAATTCCACAAAATATATTTTACATATATTAGTATTAAAATACTATAATATATTACATTACATTTTATATATACATCACAATTAAAAAAAATTTTTTTCAATTTATATAAAAAAAATTAAAATAGAAGGCAGTAAATCAATGAAAGAATATGAATTTTTTTTTATGATTAAAATTTATGGAAAGCGATAAATAAAATATAATAATAAAGTAAAAAAAAATAAAATAAAACTATCAGTAATGTTAAAATTAAATATTTTTGACGATAAATATTAGACTATTAAATTATAAAAAAAAAAAAAAGAGAGATAATTATTTAATAAATAATTATTTAATTATCTATATTTTATTAAATATTATAATTATAAAATAATAAACAATATTATATAATTTTAAAGGAAATATAGCATTATTTTTTTTTTATTATTATTATTTTTTTTTTTTTTTTTTTTTTTTTTGCTGTACTTGGCGTTTAATAAATTGTTTTAACCAATATATATTAATTTATTGATTATTACACTAATTATATTAAAAAATAAAAAAAACATGAATCCTTTTTTTTCCATGTTGCCGAAAAAAAATAAAAAAAAAATTAAAAAAGAAAAAAAGAAATTTTCCTAAATAAGTTGTAATTCATCCAATGATAAATAAGGAAAAAAACCTAATAATGAAACAATATAAAATATATAATTATTATTTTAAATAAATTGATAAATAATTATTCCCTTAAAAGATGTATTGTGTTTATTAAGATAATAAAAAAGAAAAACTTTTATAATTTGTTTCAAAAAAAAAAAAAAAAAAAAAGGAAGGTAAATTTATATTTACTAATATAAACTTACATTTATTCATTTTAAATAATGATATATTATTAATTATTTTCATAATTAATTATTAATAATAAGAATAACTAAAAAAAAAAAAAGTAATGATAGTAATATAATATTAATAATAATAATAATAATAATAATAATAATCATAATAATCATAATATTAATAATATCTAAAATTGTCATATCAATCTAACCATATATAAATAATATATTTATATATATATTAATATACAATTATAATAATATATATTGTTAAATGTTTTATATATTTTTATATGATATATATATTAATATAATATAATTCATATATATATAACTATATAAGTATTTATTTTATTATATACATATAAATATTACATGGTGATGTGACACGATTATCAAAAAAAAAACAAAAAAAATTTTTTTTTTTCATTATGCAATTTGTTAAAACTTTTAAAAGGAAAAAATAATATTCCTTTCCCACAATTTTTATTCAAGATCAGTGATATTATCCTTATTAACATTATTATATTGTTTTATTTTAATTATAATAAATAAAAAAAAAAAGATAATTTTATATTAAATTCTTTATAAAATCATTTATTAAAAAGGTTTTTTATATGTTAAATTCTGTAGAATATCTTTTTTTTCTTTTTTTATGTATAACTTGTAAATTTAAATTATATAAATTTCTAATTTCTATAATAATATTCACTTATTATCAAATATGTTGATTATACATAAATAAATAATAAATGTAATTAAATATAAATGTAATTCAACAAAATTTAATAAAATTAAAAAAATCAAATAAGAATCGTATAAAATAATAAAAAGAAATATATGTTCATTGCTAGAGACATGTGAAATTTTAGTTTTTATTATTATTATTAATGGATTAGAATATCTAAACTCTTGCTATTAATATATTAATATGATATATAAATTGATATTTAATTTTTAATAAAACGAAAATAGTTATATAAAATGTAAATCATAAAAATAAATTAAATCAAAAATAAATATTTTAAATAATTATAAAAAATTTTATTAGTTTTATAATAGAAATACTCTGAAAATATAATATACATATATATACATTGAATTCATGATTATACATAAAATAAAAAGAACAAATAATAAGAGTATTTTAAGGTTAAAAAAATAAAGCATAATTAAAATACAAAAATGGAATTAAAAAAAAAATAATTATTAATTATTTAATTAAATAAAAATATTTAGTTGATAATAAAAAATAAACAATAAATAAATAAATAAATAAATATAAATAAATAAATAAATATTTAAATAAATATTTAAATATATATATAAATAAATAAAAATAATTAGAAATAATAAATAAAAAACTTTTTCAATAATCAAAAATTTAAAATTTAATTAAATTAAATTAAAAAATTGTTAAATTAAATAGTTAAAACGTTAAATTAAGAGAGAGAGAGAAAATAAAATTTAATAATTAAATAAATTATTTAGTTATTATGACAGTTTTTAGTTAATAGTCAAGTTTTTAATTAATTAATTGATAACAGCCATTATATAATATTATCTAATGATGTAAATATAAAAATATAAAATAATATATTATTCTTTGTATTTATATATATTCATTGCTAAAATTCTTCTTATTCTAATACCACCTTCATTTTAATATTTTTTTTAAAAAAATAATAATAAAAAGAAATATATTATTAAAAAATTGTGTTGTTTTATATAAATTAGCTATGTGCTTATTAATATCATTAATAATTATACATACATCAATGTTTATTTTTTTTATTATGTAATTATAATATTTTTAATAATTAAAAGTATTATTTTATTATTAAAAATATTAAGTATGATATCTAAACTTTATTTTAATATTTTATAAATGTTTATTACTTAAAATTCAATAGTTATATATCATTAATAACTATAATCAACACTTTATTATATTTTATTAATTTATTAATATATTTATTATTTTATTTTAATTGTTTTAATATATCAATTATTATAAACCAAAGTTAATTTTTTTTAATATGCGTTTATCAAGCATTTTTCCTAATCTAAATTATTTTTTTCACATTCTAAAATAATTTTTAACATTCTCATTTTTTAAACAAAAAGTATTTTATCTTGATACGTGAAATAAATTTTATAATAATACCTAAAACATATTAAATATGAATATCAATCTATATTCATTGAATTCTTAATTAACCTATATGTATGGAGATTAAGAATTTTTTGTTAAATTATGTATTATATATAATTTTTCTCTATTAATCTTAATTATGCTATGAATAATATATTATATAAATATAATTGTTTTTTTTTTTTTTTTTTTTTTTTTTTTTTTTTGTTTCTTATTATTTAAGTAATTATTTATTTATTATTTTTATAATAATTACATTAATGCTTTTTTTTAAAGAGGTCATAAATTCAAAATGATACTAAAAAGGTAGTTAAAGTTAGCTTCTATTTCTATTAAGTTTTATATAATAAAATACTTCGTTAAGGTGATATAAATAACAATAAGTATTAATTATTATTTATTATTTAATCTTAAAGAACTATTTTATTATGTAAAACACTAGAATTAATTATTTAATATTATTTCAAAATGATGTTAATTTTATGATGAACTATAATATATATACAAGTGTATTGCTATTAATATAAATTATCTTGTAAATTAATATAATTTAATTCATATTATATATATACAGAATGTAAATTAAATATATTATCCATAAATATAACCATACCATATTATATTATTAATCTAATCCAATTGAAAATAAATATAAATGAATATATAAAATAAAATTATAGTTTTTTATAAATTATATAGAATGTACTTTCAATTATTTTATATGTTAGTCAAATATATTTTCAAATATATTCCACATATTACAATATATACTAATATATATTAATATGTGGAATAATATAATAATAAAATTTTTTTTTTACTTTTGTGTTTAATTTTGTTTTTGTTTTTAATAAATTTATTAATAAAATTTTATAAATAATGAAAACTAAAATAAATAAATAAATAAATAAATAAATAAAATAAATAATAATAATAAAAATAAATGAATAAATGAATAAATGAATAAATAAATAAATAAATAAATAAATAAATAAGTAAATAAATAAATAAATAAGTAAATAAATAAATAAATAAATAAATAAATAAATAATATATAAATAATATTAAAGGAATATTATTAAATTTTAATTAAAAAAAAAGTATAATATATATTTAATATAATATATGTAAATCTTAGTTATTACCCATTAATTAGTATTTTTAATCTTTATTTTATATTAATATTAATTAATAACTATTAATTAATGCTAATTTTTTTAATTTATATATATTATATATTATTATTGTATTTTACGTCAGCTAAGTAGATAATATATAGTAAAACTAAGTTTTATAATAAATGATTTTTTTATATCATATTCTTCTTTTTTTTCTTTGTAAAAATTTTTTAAAATATCAACATCAACTCATCAAAATTATTAAAATTATTAATATAAAAGAAAAAAGAAGTATTTCTATTATATAAAAATAATTTCGATATCATAAATATTAAAATATATTTATTAAATTATAGTATTTATTTTATTAAATAAAATAAAATAGAATAAAATTAAATATATAATATACTTATATCTATTATAAAAGAAATTAGAATCATTTTTTTCTTATTTTTTTTGCAAATATATTCATATATAATCAATAATTTTATTTTTGATAATAAATAATTATAAAAGGTTTTTTTAAAACATAACGTAATTTTAAATATAAAAATATTTATTTAAAATTTTAATAAAATTTTAAAAAAATCAATAATTGTAGAGTAAGGGAAAATATTTAATGCTTAAGATTTAAAACATTAATTGAACAAAAAGAAAAAGAAAAAAACAAAAACAAAAACATAATATTTTTGTTATCATATGATAAATATAAATATTTTTTTAAAGTGAATTCATTAGTTTTTCTTTTAAAAATTTTAAAAGAAAATTCATTATTAATTTCAAAACGCACTTAAAAGTAAGAATAAAAAAAAAAAAAAATAAAACGTCATTATCTATTAAGGTAATAATATATTATAATATATTATTAATTTTTTAAATTCAATTATATACAGAATATGCAGATATAATATTTTTAAGTTTATTCTATAATAATATTAATAGTATAATAATAATAAATGAAATATTACATATATACTAATTATATTATTTAATTTTATGTATTAATTTATATAATTATATATTTTTATTTTTTATAAATATGAAATATTTTAATACAGATTAATTATTATTTATAAGTTTTATTTGTTTCAAAACAAACTTTAGCGCATAAATTTTAAAAAGTAAATATTAAGTATAATTATATTGTCATTATATAGTTCTGGTTAAAAATGGGAATATATAATTATAATTTTAATTAAAAAAAGGAATATATAATTATAATTTTAGTAATAAATTATTATAAAATATAATATGTAATAAATATATAATAATTTTAACTAGAAATATTTTATTAGTAAAATATTTCTAATTAAAAATAAGATATTATGTATATAATTTAATATATATTTTCTTTTGTAACAAAAATAATCATAACAAAAAATTATTAGTTTTTGACAAAAATTAATAATATTTTTAAATATATATATTAAAATAATAATTTTTAATTTTTAACGTATATATTGTATTTAATATTTATTTATTGTATTTATAGTTTAAAAAAATTTTTTTTTATTTATTAATTTATAGAAAAAGATAAAGAATTTTAAAATGTCTTCCAGAGTTATAAATATTCCTCCAAGAGAAAATAGAAAGTCCAAGGAAGCTTGGGCATTAATTGATAGTACTTTACCATGTGAAGAAATGAAATTTAATTTAACTCAAAATAAACTAGCTAAGCTTGAACATTCTGGTGCATATGTTTATCATGATTATTCTGAATGCATTGATATTGCCTGTCCATCTGACAGAGTAAGTTTATATTATATATTTAATTAATAAATTGTATTTTCTATATGAATAATTTTTTTATATTATTGATTTCTAAAAATTTTGTATAATGTTTTATATATATATTTTATTTTATTATTTTATAATAATAGAAAATTAATTTCTGTTCCACTTCATATCTTGGTTTAAATCAAGATCCTAGAATGAAGGAAGCTGCATTTAAAGCTATTGAACAATATGGTTTGAGTCCACTAGGTAGTGCACCATTTGGTGGTTTAACTAATCTTCATGAAAAGTTAGGTTATCGTTTAGCTAAAATATATGGTTTACCATATGGTATTACTACATCTGGAGGTAAATATTATATAATAAATATTATATATATATATATATATATTTTAATCGTTTTCGTTATTATTTTAAAATTTTTATTTTATAATAATTATGTATTTTTTTAATATATTATTTTTCTTATTATTAATTGTTATATTATATTCTTTTTTTTTTCTTTCTTTCTAATTTTATATAATAATTTCTTATTGTTTAATAGCTACTCTTGCAAATATGACAATTATTCCTTTAATTGTTGGTGCAAAAGATTTCGTATTTTCTGATGAATTAAACCATACAACAATTATTGATGGTATTGATTTATCAAAAGCAAGATTAATAAAGTACAAACACAATGATATGGAAGATTTAGAAAGAAATGTAAAAATGATTCATGAAAAATTCCCAGATAGAGTTAAATTAATTATTTTTGATGGTGTTTTCAGTATGGAAGGTAAAAATAACGAAATATTTTTTTTTTTTTTTTTTTTTTTTTTTTTTTTTTTGCATTTTTATTTAATTTGCATTAAATTAATAAATTTAGTTATTAGAAATTTCAATTAAAATTTTATAATAAGCTTTTTAAAACATTAAAGAGAATAATTTTTATTATATTAATATTTTTAATAAATTATTTTTATTTTTATTTGAAAATATATTTCATTTAAATATATAATTTAAATTAAAATAAAAGGTGATGTTTGTGATTTACCAAGAATTGTTGAAATTGCTAAAAAGTATGATTGTAAAACTATGATTGATGAATGTCATGCCCTTGGTATTATTGGTAAGTAATTTATTTTATAAAATATTATTATTATATTTAAAAAATAATTAATAAAAATTTCATTAAAGTATTAAATTTTAATTTTGGCGTGTGGAATGATTTTAATTAATTATGATATTTTATATTTTATTTTTTTTTAAATGTTGAATTGAATCATGGAATGATTAAAACAACTTATTTTTTTATTTAATAATTGAAATATTTATATATATATATTTTCATATATTTAATTATTGAAAATTTTTATTTTTGATAATAATTTTCTAATTGTTAAAAAATTATATTTTTTATGATGATAATAATTAATGTTTAATAATAATAAATTGTTGCCTTTTTTTTTTTTTAAATGTAAAAAGGTCCACATGGTTATGGTACTTTAGATTACTTCAATATGCCAGGATCAGTTGATTTTGTTACAGGTACTTTAGTAAAATCTCTTTGTTCTCATGGTGGTTATATTTGTTGTAGAAGAGATTATCAAAATAAATTAGAAAATTCAAGTGGTATTATTTTCTCTACTAACAATACACCAGCTTATGCTGCAACTTCATTAAAAGCTCTTGATTTAATTGAAGAAGAAGGTCCAAATAGTGTTCGTGCAAGACTTCAACGTAATGTTAAACATTGGAAGGAAGGTATTCGTAACCTTGGTTTTAAAATTATTGAAGGTGTTAGTTGTGTATGTCCAATTATGATTTATGATGAAATTAATGGTATTCGATTCCAAAAACGTTTATACGAAGAAGGTTTAAATTTTTCAGCTGTTGCTTTCCCAGCTGTACCAAAGAATGAAGCTAGATTAAGAACTACTGTTTTAGCTTCATTAACAGATGATGATATTGATGAAGCTTTAAGTATTATTGGTCGTGTTGCTCAACAAGAATTTCCACAAATTTTAGTGAACAAATCTACAAAGATTTATCCATCACTTCCAAATCCATTAAAACCAAGAGTCAATGAATTTGATGTTTATGAAAAGAAGAGTTATCTTCATCCAATTAATAAACCAAAGTATGCCGTTATTGGTGTAGGTTGTCGTTTCCCAGGTAATATTAAATCGAAGGAAGATTTCTGGGAAATGCTTACTACTGGTCGTTGCTTAACCTCTGAAACTCCAAAGGACCGTTGGAATACTGCTGAGTGGTATAATAAGGAACCAAAGAAAGGTACTATGCAAACCACAAGAGGTGCTTTCATGGATGATGCTTTTTACTTTGATAACAAGTACTTTTCTATTTCACAAAATGAAGCTAAAGAAATGTCTCCAGAACAACGTTGGTTATTAGAATTAGCAGTTGAAACTTTCGAAGATGCCAATATTAATCCAAAGAAATTAAAAGGTTCTAGAACTGGTGTTTTCGTCGGTTCTTCTGGTATGGACTTTGTTGCTGCTCAAATTTCTCATGCTAATGATTTAACTCAACACTCAGCTACCGGTCTTGAACTTTCTATTCTTGCCAACCGAATTTCTTACATTTTTGATTTGAATGGTCCATCTATTTGTACTAATACAGCTTGTTCAGCTTCCATGACTGCCTTAAATCTTGCTATTAATTCTATGATTACTGATGATTGTGATGCTGCTCTTGTTGCTGGTACTAATTTATTATTCACTCCAGGTAGCTATGTAGCTTATTCTCAACTTCGTGTTGTTTCAACTGATGGTTCTTGTAAACCATTTGATAAAGATGCTGATGGTTATGCTCGTATTGAAGGTGCTGGTATGATTATGATTAAGCCATATGAAAAGGCTGTCAGAGATGGTGATAAGATTTACTGTGCCATTTTAGGTAGTGGTACTAATGAAGATGGTCATACTCCATCCTTAACTATGCCATCCTATGATTCACAATGTAAATTATTAAGTCATGTTTGTGAAAAATTCGACATTGATCCAGCTACCATTGATTATGTTGAAGCTCATGGTACTGGTACTGCTGTCGGTGATCCAATTGAAGCTCGTTCTATTGGTTATGCCTATGGTCGTAGAGTTCGTGAAGGAAGACAAATTAAGACTACTCGTCCAGGTGAAACTGAAGAAATTATTGATCAACCAACCTATCCATTACTTATTGGTTCTAGTAAGGGTAATACTGGTCATGGTGAATATTCTAGTGGTATTATTGGTATGATTAAGGCCATTTTAATGCTTTACCACCGTACCTTGGTTCCAACCATTGCTCATAAGCAAATGAATCCAGCCATTGATGCTGAAGGATTAGGTATTAAGGTTACTACAAAATTAGAACCATGGACTACTCCACATACCTTACGTATTGCTGTTAATTCTTTCGGTTTTGGTGGTTCTAATGGTAATGCTATCTTTGAAGAAGTTGTCAATGAAAAACCAGAAAATACAACCATGACTATTAGAGATGCTAAGAATCCAGTTGTTGCTACTTTCTCAGCTTACGATGAAAAAACTCTTCAACAACTTTTAATGAAATGGATTAATGAAGTTCCAAATGAAACACTTTTACAAAATCTTTATGTTACCACTCAATGTCATGAATCTGAAAGTATGCGCTCTGCTATGATCTTTGGTTCTATTGATGAAGCTAGAGCTCTTCTTAAAGAAATGGCTCAAGGTGATGTTGACAAGTTTAAGAGACACGAAAAGATATACATGAAACGTGTAAAAATTAACGAAAAACCAGGTATTAACTTTGCCTTCTCTGGTCAAGGATCTCAATTTATGAATATGGGTAGACGTATGTACCAGGTCAATGATCTTTTTAAGAAAATTGTTGATTACTGTGCCTCTGTTCTTGTAACATATAATGGTGGTGAAGATATTTTCGAAAAGTATAGTATTTTCAAGGGTGATGAAGCTAAGATTAGTGAAGCTGATCTTTCTCTTCCACAATATTCTGTTCTTGCCATTGGTATTGCCCAAATTGCTTTAACTGAAGTTTGGAAAGCTATGGGTGTTACTCCAAAGGCTGTTTATGGTCATAGTATGGGTGAAGTTGCTGCTGCTTATGCTGCTGGTGTTCTTACTCTTGAAGATGCTGTTTTATTATTATACATGCGTGGTCATATTCTTTCACAATTAGATGGTACTGGAAAGGGTATGTTAGCTCTTGGTTGCTCTGTTGAACAAGCTCAATACTTCTTAAGTAACAAACCAAACGTTTTTGTTTCTGCTGTTAACAGTGCTAATTCAATTACTTTAGCTGGTGATCTTGATCAAATTAATGCTATTGCTACTGAAGCTAAAGCTCAAAATCTTTTTGCTGTAGTTTTAAAGGTTAAACAAGCCTTCCATTCTCCATATGTTGAAGGAGTTGAACAAGTCTTCAAGGAAAGTATTAAAGGTATTGGTGAGCGTACTCATACACCAAAGTGCAAGTTTATTTCTGCTTGTTTCGGTCAAGAATATGAAGGTCCATTCGATGAAAATTACTGGTGGGCTAATATTCGTAATCCTGTTAACTTCTATACTGCTGCTTCCATAGCAACTCAATACTCTAAACGTGTTTTAGAAATTGGCGCCCATCCCGTTTTAGGTATGTACCTTAAGGAGGTCTATGGTAAGGATAATACTTACTTTTCATTATCTCGTAAAATGGATGATATTGATAGTATGTGTCGTACTACTGCTTCCTTATTCATTGATAATGCCGTTGAATTTATTGATTATACTCAAAACTGGGAAGGTAAGGTTGATCTTTACCATACAAAGACTGGTAATGTTCTTCCATTAAAGACTTTACGTTCTATTAACTTTGCTATTCCAAAACATGTCTGGAATCGTAAAATGATTAGAAAGGAATACACTGATCGTTTTGGTACTGATTCTGATCACGAAATTTACACTACTCGTAAATTAGTTCTTAAAGATATGGGTCTTACTGAAGATGACCTTAAACTCCTTAAGAATATTAAATATGGAAAGGTTGCTCCAGCAGCAACAGGTGTCACTACTCCTTCACCAGTTGCTTCTCCAAAACCAAAATCTGTTTCAAAGGCTGTTTCAAAGGCTGTTCCACAAGCTCCAAAAACTACTTTTATTCCATCCAATACTAATGTTGTCTACAGTTCTAATAATCAATGGAACTTTGAAAATCATAGATATCTTCAAGATCATGTTGTTAATAAGAAGATTGTTCTTCCAGCATGTGGTTCAATTAGTCGTGCCTTTAGTGGTTATGCCACTGCTCATCCATTGCAAATAGCTCAAAAGGCTATTATTTCTCTTGAAGATTTGAAATTTGAACGTATGGGTATCTTTGATAAGGCTATTGACTTTAATACTGCTACTGGTCCAATGCCAATTACTTATGAAGAAGAAGGAAGTAATCAAACCTATAAGGTTATTTTCAATAATGATGTTGAAGTTTCTTCTGGTAAATTTAATGAAAATGATGAAATGGAAACTTTAAAGAATCTTCCATCTGCTGATTACTTTATTAAGCAATGTTCCTCTGTTAATGGTGGTCAAGGTGTTACTCCAGAAATGTTCTACAACCGTACATCAGAAATTGGTTTAGATTATGGTAAAGAATTCCGTCTCTACAAAGCTATTCGTTCTGGTAAGAATGTAGCCTATGGTAAGCTTACTGTTACTAAGGAACACCAAAAGATGGTTTGTCATCCAGCTGTTTTAGATAATTGTATTCAAATTGTTTTTGCTTCTGGCGTTGCAGCTGGTGATTGCCAAGCTCTTCCAGTTGGTATGAAAAAGGTTATATTAAGTCAAGGTGGTCACTTCCCAGAAGGTACTCTTATTGTTGCTACAGAATTAGTTAAACAAGATATTAAGGAATGTATTTCTAATGTTTATATTTATGATGAAAATAAGAATATCTTTGGTTATGTTGAAGGTTTAAATATGTCCTTCCGTCGTAGTAGAGCTGAAAAGGCTATTGATTGGATTCACCTTTTAGGTTATGAAGAAAAAGCTCCAACTTCAACTGAATATTTACCAGTTACTTGCCGTAACGTTATTGTCATGTGCACTGAAAATCAACAAAATGAAGCTAATGCATTAGCTAACCATATTGGTAGTGTTATTGCTGGATTACAAAACATTTGGGTATTACCAGGAGATCATGTTGAAAATATTAAACAAATGGTCGAAACTCAAATGATTCAACCAAAGGAAACCTTTGTTATTGATGCTAGTTTCATTGATAGTCCAGAAATTGATCGTGCCTTTATGACCCTTAAGACTATGGTTAATTATGAAATTCCAACTTTATTTGCTGCATCTAAATACATTAAGGATGAATCTCGTCAATCTCATGCTGTTGCTACTAGTAAAACCGTTATTGGTATGGTTCGTGCTGCTCGTGCTGAATGTAAAGTTCCATTATTCACTGCCCACACTGATAAATTCGAAGATTTATATCTTGCTGCTTTACGTAGTGGTTTAACTATGGAAGATCCAGAAGTCGAAATTATTGATGGTAAGGTTCAATGTGTTAGATTCATGAAGATGGATAAGGAACCAGTTGTTAAATCTTCCAATGTTAAATTAGAAAGAAGTTCCAATGGTCAAATTGGTCAAATGAAATTCAGTGAATGTATTGGTCTTCCGACTTATAATGATGATCAAATTGTCATTAAGGTTAAAGGTGTTTCTATGCAATTCAAGGATATCATGACAGCCATGGATGCTCTTATTGGTTTTGATGATTATGAACCAGGTATGGAATGTATTGGTCGTGTTGTCGCTATTGGTAAGAATGTTGCTCGTGATTCAAAGAACAATTTACAAATTGGTGATCCAGTTGTTGCATTTTCTCATAAATATGGACATCTTTTACGTACTTATGGTGTTGTTGATCCACTTTCTGTTCAAAAGATTCCAGAAAGCATGTATAAGGTTGAATATGCTGGTATCTTCATTGTCTTTATTACTGCCTACTACAGTTTACATGTTCGTGCTGGTGGTATCAAGCCAGGCCAAACCATTTTAATTCATGCTGCTGCTGGTGGTGTTGGTCAAGCTGCTGTTAAATTATGTCAACTTTGGGGTGCTAATATTATTGCTTCTGCTTCTGCTTCAAAGCAGAAGTTCCTTCGTGAGACTTATGGCCTTGAACATGTTACTAATTCCAGAGATCCAGAAGAATTTTACCATGATGTTATGAAATGGACTAATGGTAAGGGTGTTGACTTTGTCTTAAATTCACTTTCTGGTAAGAGTCTTAGAATGGGTATTAGATGTCTTAAGAACGGTGGTAAGTTCGTTGAAATTGGAAAGACTGATATTTTAAGTGATAGTAAGCTTGGTTTACATTGTCTTCTTAATAATATTTCCTTTGTTTCTTCACATATTGATCTTCTTAATAATCAACAAATGAGCATCTACAAAAACATTATCTTTGATATGTTCAATTCTGGTAAGCTTACTCCAATTCCAGCTAAGATCTTCCCAGCTAATAAATACAAGGATGCATTCTTCTATCTTGCTAGTGGTAGAAATATTGGTAAGACATGTATTGAATTTGAAGATAATATGAAGATTGAATGTAATCCAGTTACTTTAGTTGATCCAAACTTGACCTACTTAGTTACTGGTGCCTTTGGTGGTGTTGGTTTAAGAGTTATCCTTTGGTTAGTTAGTCGTGGTGCTAAGAATATTTTATTGACTACTAGTGGTTCCGTGGATAAACAATATGAACAACCTATTATTCGTTCATTAATAGAAAAGAATATTAATGTAATGATTAAGACTTGTGATATAACTAATTTAGATAATGTTCAACAATTATTCCAACAATGTCAACCAAGAGTTGCTGGTGTCTTCCATTTAGCTAATCGCTTTGCTCCAGGATTAATTAGTAATTCCGATCTTGCTTTACTTCGTAAAGGTTTTAACGCTAAAGCTGAAGGTGCTTGGAACTTACATTTAGTTACTTCTCAAAAACCATATCAAGTTCAAATGTTTGTTGTCTTCTCTTCTATTCTTGATGTTTTAGGTAATCGTGGTCAAACTGCTTATGGTGCTGCTAATGCCTTTTTAAGTTCTATTATTGATCATCGTAGAGAAAAGGGTCTTTCTGGTAATTGTATTGCACTTCCAGCTATGCGTGGTTCAGGTTATTTATCTAAATGGAACCAAACCAAACAATCTAAGGACTTTGAAAAATTAATTGCTCTTTTAGATACTGATGAATTGGTTAATGTTATGGATGGTTTAATTCGTTATGATCTTCCAGCTAATGTTTACATGGCAAAGAATTGGGCTGATATGTCATATGATGCTACTTTTGTTGCTCCAGTTACCTATAGTATTTCTCACTTACGTGGTGCTAATCCACCACCAGCTGTAACTTATCCAGTTGAAAAGAAGTTAGATCTTCCAACTTTAATTAAGAATAGTGGTGGACATTATGAACCAGAACCAACTCATATTCCAAAACCATCTACTAATACAAATACTTATCAAATTACTCCTACAGTACGTTCATTCACTCCAGTTCAAGTTCGTTCATTCACTCCAATATCTGTTAAAAGCTTTAGTCCAACTACTGTTCCAGTTTCTGTACCAGTTCGTTCCTTTACTCCAGGATCTGTTGCTCCAGCTGCTGACCCAGTTTCTATATCAACTCAACCAAAATCTTACCAACCAGCTCCAGTTTCTGTTCAAGCTAAGGCTGCTCCAGTTGTTGCTACTCCATCTGCTCCTAAACCATCTCTTAACAAAGATAAATTAACAAAGGATATTACAGAAAAATTACAAAGTATGTTAGGTTTAATTGATGAAGAAATTGATGTTACTATTCCACTTCGTGTCTATGGTTTAGATTCTTTAACTGCTATGGAATTAACTAAATGGATTGAAAGTGAAATGAATATTGAATTTAGTCAAAGTCAATTATTAGGAGATGATATTACTACCGAAGATTTAATTAATATTATTATGGATAATTCTTCTTCTGTTCCAGTAGCTTCAGTTAATGACACAGCTCCAACAGTTGTTCCAATTGTTGCTCAAGCACAAGCTCCAGCTGCTGCTATTACTCCAGTCACAGCTCCAATTGGTGTTCAAACAAGATCCTTCCAACCAGCTCCAGTTTCTGTACAAGCTAAATCTTTCCAACCAACTCCAGTTACTGTTCCAGCTCAAGTATCTGTTCAAGCTAGAACCGCTCCAGTAGTTTCTGGTTCTTCTGTTGCTAAACCATCTCTTAACAAAGATAAATTAACAAAGGATATTACAGAAAAATTACAAAGTATGTTAGGTTTAATTGATGAAGAAATTGATGTTACTATTCCACTTCGTGTTTATGGTTTAGATTCTTTAACTGCTATGGAATTAACTAAATGGATTGAAAGTGAAATGAATATTGAATTTAGTCAAAGTCAATTATTAGGAGATGATATTACTACTGAAGATTTAATTAATATTATTATGGATAATTCTTCATCTGCTCCAACTGCTTCTTCTGCTTCAGTTCCAGCTCCTACTCCAGTTGTTGCTCAAGCACCAGTTTCAGTTCAATCAAGAACTTTCCAACCAACTCCAGTAGCTGCACCAGTTACAGTTCAACCAAAAACTTTCCAACCAACTCCAGTAACTGCACCAGTTTCAGTTCAACCAAGAACTTTCCAACCAACTCCAGTAGTTGCACCAGTTTCAGCTCAAGTATCTGTTCAAGCTAGAACTGCACCAGTAGTTTCTGGTTCTTCTGCTGCTAAACCATCTCTTAACAAAGATAAATTAACTAAGGATATTACAGAAAAATTACAAAGTATGTTAGGTTTAATTGATGAAGAAATTGATGTTACTATTCCACTTCGTGTCTATGGTTTAGATTCTTTAACTGCTATGGAATTAACTAAATGGATTGAAAGTGAAATGAATATTGAATTTAGTCAAAGTCAATTATTAGGAGATGATATTACTACCGAAGATTTAATTAATATTATTATGGATAATTCTTCATCTGCTCCAACTGCTTCTTCTGCTTCAGTTCCAGCTCCTACTCCAGTTGTTGCACAAGCACCAGTTTCAGTTCAACCAAGAACTTTCCAACCAACTCCAGTAGCTGCACCAGTTTCAATTCAACCAAAAACTTTCCAACCAACTCCAGTAACTGCACCAGTTTCAGTTCAACCAAGAACTTTCCAACCAACTCCAGTTGCTGTTCCAGCTCAAGTATCTGTTCAAGCTAGAACTGCACCAGTAGTTTCTGGTTCTTCTGCTGCTAAACCATCTCTTAACAAAGATAAATTAACAAAGGATATTACAGAAAAATTACAAAGTATGTTAGGTTTAATTGATGAAGAAATTGATGTTACTATTCCACTTCGTGTTTATGGTTTAGATTCTTTAACTGCAATGGAATTAACTAAATGGATTGAAAGTGAAATGAATATTGAATTTAGTCAAAGTCAATTATTAGGAGATGATATTACTACTGAAGATTTAATTAATATTATTATGGATAATTCTTCATCTGCTCCAACTGCTTCTGCTGCTTCAGTTCCAGCTCCTGCTCAAGTTGTTGCTCAAGTTCCAGTTTCTAGTCAACCAAAAACTTTCCAACCAACTCCAGTAACTGCACCAGTTTCAGTTCAACCAAGAACTTTCCAACCAACTCCGGTTGCTCCAGTTTCTGCTCCAGCTCCAGTTAGATCATTCCAATCTCCTGTTAAACAAGCTCCAGTTGCTGCTTCTAAACCAAAAAGTTCTGCATTAAATAAAGATAAATTAACTAAAGATATTACAGAAAAATTACAAAGTATGTTAGGTTTAATTGATGAAGAAATTGATGTTACTATTCCACTTCGTGTCTATGGTTTAGATTCTTTAACTGCTATGGAATTAACTAAATGGATTGAAAGTGAAATGAATATTGAATTTAGTCAAAGTCAATTATTAGGAGATGATATTACTACCGAAGATTTAATTAATATTATTATGGATGGTTCTTCTTCTGTTCCATCTGCTACTCCAGCTGCTATTTCAACTCCAGCTGTTGCACCAGTAGCTGTTTCTACAGTTCAAGCACCAATTATACCAACTACTATAAATTTTCAGTCAGCCCAACCAACTAATTTACAGCCGAATATAGATAATATTTATCAAGATATTCCAACTATTCAACCAGTCGTACCAAAAACAAATAGTAATGTTAATAACGAAGAATTAAAAAATGAAATATGTTCTAGATTACAAAATATGTTAGGTTTAGTTGATGAAGAAATTGATCCAGCTATTCCACTTCGTGTTTATGGTTTAGATTCTTTAACTGCTATGGAATTAACGAATTGGATTCAAGATGAATTTAAGGTTACTTTACCACAAAGTCAATTATTAACTGATGAAATTACTACAAATGAATTAGTTAATATTGTTGCTAATTTATTATCAAATAATGATGCTGGCTATTATAATGACAGTCATATGGATTTTAATGATTATTCAAAGTCAAAACCAGTTTCAAGTATTGCAGATAGTGAAAGTACTTTTGATGCTTCTATTGCTAATCAATATGATACTCAAGTTAATGAAACTATAATGACTGATGATTTATTAAAAAGTAAAACAGTTTCTGGAAATAAGCAAGAAGTTATTAAATCTTTGAAGGGTGAAGTTGTTGCAAAATTACAAGATTTATTGGGTTTAGTAGATGAAGAAATTGATACTAATGTTCCTTTACAAGTTTATGGCTTAGATTCATTAACCTCTATGGAAATAGTTAAATGGATAGAAAATGATAAAAATGTTGAACTTCCACAATCTGCCTTATTAAGTAGTGAAATTACAACTGAAGAACTTGTTGATATGATAGCTACTAAGATTACTGGTGAAGATCCAGTTAAGACACCATCCTATGATCAATATATGGATAATGGATTACTAATTTAAATTTAAATGAAGAAAAAAAAATTTTTTTTTTTTAGAAAAAAAAAAAAAAAAAAACTAATTTATTAATTATATTTAATATATAAAAACATTAATAATATGTTATTTAAATTATTAATTATAAAAAAATTTAATGAATTATTTATTATATATATATATTTAGATTTAAATATATATTTAATTTATTTTTTTATTTATTTTTTTTTATATAATTATCAAAAGAAGAAAAAGGGAAGAAAAAAAAAAAAAAAAAAAAAAAAAAAAAAAGAATTCAGTTCATATTTTATAATTTCTTAAATTCTCTATTTTTTCTTTTTAATTTTTTTTTTTATAAAATAATAATACAAAAAAGGATATAAATGAATTATTTATATATTATTATTATATATTTTAATATTTATATATAATATAGCAAAGAAAAATATTAAACAAAAAAAATCAAGTAAACAAATATTTATTTTTTATGTAGATGTATTGTATATAAACCGATAAAAGTCAGTAATAAAATCAAATATGAAGTTAATTACTTAACAACTAAGCAATATATATATAAAAAAAAAAAAAAAAAAAACAAAAAAACAAAAAAACAAAAAAACAAAAAAAAAAAACAAAAAAAAAAAAAAAAACAAAAAAAAAAAAACAAAATTAAAATCAAAAAATCAAACAAAATAATATTAATTATTCTAATAATAATAAAACAATCAAAATAAAAAAAAAAAAATTATAGAAAACAGAAAAAACCAAAAAAAAAATAAATATATATATAACAATAGTTACCAAAGTAATATACAAGTAAAAAAATATTCAATCATTTTTAGTAAATATATTTATTTTATCCAAATATACCAATAGTTTTAATCATTTATCAATTATATTTATATAATTAATCCATATCATTTACTTTTCCCATCCATTAATAATAGAAAATGAAAATAAAACATAATAACAAATATATATATAGGAATAATGATAATAATAATAGAATTGTTATTGTTATCATTATTTAAAGTTATATAGTTAATACATAAAAATTTTGTATTAATTTAAAGAAACAAGAATAACATTTATAATAACCAACAAAATACCATAAATTAACTTTTTTATTTATGCTAATTTAATTACTTTTTATTTATATTTTTGATATATTTATAAGAATGCTTTATTTTATTTTATATTTTTGTTTTAATAAAATAATTTGATGAGTTGATATTTTAAATAATGTATTATAAGGTAAAATATTTTTATAAGTATATAAAATGTAAAAAAAAGAAAAGATACATAAATAAAATAAAATAAAATAAAATATAATATAATAAAAATAATAAATAATAATAAAATGAAATGAAATAAAATAAATTAAAATAAAAAATTATAAAATTAAAATAAAATTAAAATAAAATAAAATAAAATAAAATAAAATAAAATAAATAAATAAATAAATAAATAAATAAATAAATAAATAAATAAATAAATAAATAAATAAATAAATACATAAATAAATAAAAAAATAAGTAAATAAATAAATAAGTAAATAAATAAGTGGAATAAATTTTATATATATTTAAAATTTTTATTTTTATCATTATAAATAAAATCATTAACTACCCTTGTTCAAGTTAATATATTAATATGATTAGTAGTTATTATAACTTAGTTAATATTCATTTGGACAATTAAATTTTCATTTTTGGCATATTTATGAAAATACATTTACTATATTTTCAATTTTCATTATATTTTCAATTTTTTTTTCTTTTTTTATTAATATTTTCATATTCTTTATGATAATTTGCAAAAACTTCAAGAGTATAATGATGAATTATGTTTCATTTTTTATACCGTTCAGTGTATTAATACATTAATTCAAAATTAAACGTCTTTAAATAAAAAAGCAATACGATTTATGTGAATAAAAAAAAAAAAAAAATCTACTGTTGTTTTATAACATTTAAATTGTGGAAATTTCATTTTATACTTTAATATTAAATATAAAAATTAAAACTTTTATAAATAACTACTTAATTGTAAATAATTATAATTCATAAAAATTTAAATATAGAATGAATTCTTTATATTCTCTCTATTTAATAATTAAACGCTAAAATTCTTTCTAAAAAATTTAAAATTAATTTGAACTTTAAAACTAATTTCAAATATAATATATAATATCAAATAACAAAAATTAAAAATTAATTTTTACTTCAAATCTAATTTCAAACATAATATATAATATCAAATAACAAATTATATGATATTAATATATATTTACTATTAAATACTGTTAATAGAAATGTAAATTGTATAAACCAATATTAATAAATAAATAAACTAAATTTTACTATTAAGATTAGATTTTTATTATAAACCAATATTAATAAATAAATAAACTAAATTTTACTATTAAGATTAGATTTTTATTAAATATATAGATTTTTTTAATTTTATTAATATTATTTTTATTTTATATTGATAATTAATTAAGAAAGAAAAAATTTTTTCTAAAGAAAAATGTATATTATTATTTTTAATTGATTTTTAATTCAATTAAAAAAATATACAAATGGATAGTATTAAACTAACTAATTTTTTTATTTATAATTATTAATTATTGATTGATTGATAAGGAGTTGGAATATTAATACTTTTTAATTATTGAAAAAAAGTTAGTTTATTCTATATAATATATAAATTTCGAAAGAGCCTATTTTTCTTCTTTCGTTTATATATTTCTATTATTTTTTTTTTTAATTTTTATATTTTTTTTTTTTTTTGTGTATTGTTTTAATTTTTTTTTTTTTTTTTTTGTTTTTGTATTTATTTTATTTTTTAATACTATTATTACTATTACTATTTATTATTATTATTATTATTGTTGTTGTTGTTTATTTTTATTTTTATTTTTATTTTTATTTTTTATTTTTATTTTATTAATTTTAAATATTTGTTGTTTAATTAAATATTAATTATATTTTTTCTGTTATTTTTTTTTTTTTAAAAAAATTTTTTTATGATAAAACTAAAACACTAATAAATTAAATAAAAAAATATATATTTTTTTAAATAATTTATTAAGTTTATTATTAATTTAGTAAAAAAAAATATTATAATTATATATTATTTAATTTGATAATTTGAAAAACAAACAAAGAGAAAAAGAACATAAATATTTATAATATTTCATATAAAAAAAAGTATAGAAAATATAAATGATTGAAAAAGAAATTGGTAACCGATATTTTATATTTTTCTTTTCTTTTTCTAACCTGTTTTCTTTTACTAATTTTTTTATATTAATAAATAAAATATTATTCATTAAAATAATTTTTTTTTACATTATTATACAACATCCAGTTTCACTTTTTGGTTTTGGACTGTGTTTTGAACTTTCTCTTGGGTAGTTTGGTCTTTGTTTTGGTAAATTTAATTCTTCAAGTTCAATATTATTATCTTTCTTTATTGGAGCATCGAATTCTAAACCTTCTGTTTCTTGTTCTGGTTTTGGTTCTGGTTCAACTTTATGAAGATTTTCTTCAGCATCTAATTAAGTATTAAGATTAATTTACAATTTTAATAAATATATATAAAAGATATTTTTATGTTAATTCTATAAAACTTTATAAATATATATATATATAACAACTAATATTTATTTTTAATTACCATTATAACGATTAAAGAATTCACTCCAATCATTATCATGCTCGATTTTTGCCATATCATCAAGAAAACCTTTCTTTGGTGGAAGTGGAGTTCTATCTTTTGGAGATTCTTCTGGGTGATTTATACGTTGTTCAGCTCTATATGCACGACGAATAATTATTTTTTCTTCTTCTATCTTTCTTCTACGCATATCAATTTCTTGTTGTTTCTTTAGTATTTCCATAGCTTCTTCTAATTCTTTTTGTTCTTGTTCTAATTTCTTTCTTTCTTCAGCAATCTTTTTTCTTTCAGCTTCAACATCGATAGACATTTTCTTAGCTTCTTCATTTCCATATGGTATTATACCGTTTTCACCGTATAATTGTTGAAGTTGTTCTTCCTTTTGTAAAAGAAGAGTTCTTCTCTTTTCATTATCCTTATTTCTTTCTCTAACATCTTGGGATCTTCTCATTAATTGTTGACGTTGTTGTTCCCAATTTTTAACTTCTTCAGCTTCCGTCTTTAATCTTTCAGTTCTTTCATATTCAGCTTGTCTTTCTTTTCTTTCTCTTTCTTCTTTTTCTTTGCGTATTTTTTCTAATCTTTGATTTTCTTTTTCCATAGCTTCTTTAGCTTTTTGTTCTCTTTCAATTTCAAGTTTATGTTGTCTTTCTCTTTCTTTAGCTTCTTTTTCTTCCTTTTCCTTTTGTAATTTGAGTTGGCGTTGTCTTTCCATTTCTCTTTCTCTGGCTTCTTCTTCCTTTTCTTTTTGTAATTGAAGTTGACGTTGTCTTTCTCTTTCTTCTTCTTCTTCTTTTCTTCTTTTCTCTTCAGCTTCACGTTTAGCCTTAGCTTCTAAATATTCTTCTCTTTGAGCTGGTGTCATACGCTTTAATTTTCTTTCTTCTTCTAATTTTTCAAATTTCATTTTTTGAATTTTCCATTTTTCAGCTTTTTCTTTTTCTCTTCTTTCTTCTTCTAATCTACGTTCTTCTTCTTCTTTTTGTTTTTGTAATCTTTTGTCTTCTTCAATCTTCTTCTTTACTAATAAAGCTTTTTCAAAGGCTTGTTGTTCATTTTTAGCTAATTCTTTTAATTTTTCTTCTTCTTTCTGTTTTAACATTTCTTTCTTTTGTTTTTCAAAATTATCCATATGTTGTTTTTGTTCTTTCGATTGTTCTAAATATAATTCATTTTGCATTTTTTGACGACGTTGTTCTTCTAAAAGTTTTTCATTTTGACTTTTCATTAACTTTTCTTTAAGAACATGAGCTTTTTCAAAAACTTCATTTTCTCTATCTTGAATTTTCATTTGTTGTTCCATTTCAGATTGTTTATTTTGTTTTTTCTTGTTGTCTTCAAAAGCAGATAAAGCATTAATTCTATCGGAATTTCCTGCTTCTCTAAGCTTTTGACGTTCATTTTCAACATTTACTGGAGATTCTGGTCTTGTCATATTAAATGGAGAAGCTGGTCTACTACCTTTGTTTGAAAACTAAATTATATTTTTTAGATAATAATATGTCAATCATATATAAATTATATTATTTTATTCTTTATTATAAATAATTAATATGTAAAACTTTTTAATATTATTTACCATTTTGTATATAATTTATTTATAATTTAATTTACTCTTATATTATTTAATATATTTATTTAAAATATTTGTTTATAATATTATAATTTTATTGTATTTAAATAGTATATAAATTTTAAAAAATTTTATATTAGTGAAAATATTGATATTATTTATTTGTTATTTATTAGTTATTTGATTTGTTTATTGAACGCTTTTTAATTATTATTTCTAGTAAAATAATAATAATAATTATAATAATAATTATAATAATAATAGTAATAAAATAACAATTAGTTATAATTACATTTAATAATACAAATATATATAATATGTTATTTACCTTAATATATATTTTTATATTCTTTAATTTCTATTTTCTTTTACTTTTATTTTTATTTTTATATTATATTTATTATTATATTTATATTTAGTATAAGTAAAAAAAAATACTTACAAATTTATTATTATTTAGATTAGATTTTATATTATTGTTGTTTTATATTATTTATTTATTTATTTTTATTGTTATTAATTAATCAATCTCTATAATTATTATTCTTTTCTTTCTTTCAACTCTATTATATATGCTTATAAAAGAAAGAAAAGAATATTATTTGTATATATTATAAAAAGTTAAAAAAAAATTAAAAAGAAGTTTTTTATATATAATAAATACAAAAAAGATTTTCTTTTTTAAAAATGTTTTTAATTTTTAAAATATATATTTATTTATTTTTTTTTTTTTTTGATTTTTATTTTATATTTTTTTTTTTTGTTGTTAGTTTAATTACTAATTAAAAAAAAGAAAAATATTTCTTTTCTTAATTAACTTTCTATTAAAATATCTTTTTTATTTTATTTTTATAAAATTTTTTAAAGAAAAGAAAAAAAAAATATAAAAAAAATATTATATATAATTATATAGTAGTATCTTTTTTTCTTTTCGTTATTCGCTAATAATAACCATAAATTAAATATATTAATAATATAAAAAAAAGGAAAAAAATATTAATATTATTATTATTTACTATTATCAAATAATTAAATAACGAACTATGTTGTAATAAACAATAATATGATATTTCTTTTAATATTACAAGATTAATTTTATAATAAAATATTTATTATAATATATTATAATATACTATATTATACAGTTATTACATATTAAATTTTAATTAAATATATATTTTTGTATATAACTTTATTTTTATATGTTTTAAATTCTAAACAAATATACATAATCGTCAAATTTTAATATATATCATTATACAAAATAATATATATGAAATTAAATATAATTATTTAATATATACAAATTGATGAAAATAGTTTGAAAAGGTGTAAAAAATTTAAATTGTATTACATGATCAATAATAAAATAAATTAAATATTATAAAAAAATGTACGTAAATAGTAAATTAATATAATGTAATTAAATATTTATTAAAATACAATATTTTATTTATTATTTATTTATTATTTATTATATTACTAATATATTTAGAAATGTATTGTTAATATATTTAAAATATATTATTAATATAATATTAATAAATTGTTTATAAAAATAACTAAAAAAACCATATTTATCTTCAGAATTAATTTATTATAAAAAATTTAATCAATAAAAATATATAAAATTAGATTAATAATGTGTTCGTGTAACATATATATTTAATATGATGTATATATAATGATTATTATTTTAATTCATTAATATTATATAGCCCATGATAACCCATAAAAACCCATAATAATTGATTATAATAATCCTAATTCCTAATAGCTCTTAATAAAATATGATTTACATAATATATTATTATAATTATATTATATATTTAGTATAAAATTTTGAATAACAAAACAAGGAAAAAAAAAATTTTTTTTGTTTAATAATACATTTTAATATAAGAGATATTGAAAAGGAAATTTTTGTTACACAAAATTTAATATTATTTTTATTCTTTTTATTAATTTAATGAAATGTTAATTAAAATTTTAAAAAAATTTTTTTTATTCATTTTTGTTATTTTTTATGTTATTATTCTTTATTATTTATTATTTAAATTTTATCCATTTATATAAATAATAATTAAATTACAAATATATTAATAGTTAATTACATATATTAATATTATAATTATAATATAGTATTTATAATATAATTTTTTAACAAACCCTATAATGCATGTTAATAATAAAATAATTATTTGAAAAAAAATTGTTTTGTAACAATTTTATAAAAAAAAATACTTTTTTTTTTTTTTTCAAAATTATTTAACAATTATATAAAGAATTTCTATATATAATATTCAAAAATCATTTAGAATATTAATTAATGATAATAATTATTTTAAATATTAGAAATTATTTATAAATATCTAAATAATAATAAATTGAATTTCAGTAAAATATTTTTATTTTAAATTGATATTCTAACATTTAAATACTAGAACTGTTAATTCATGACATTTTATAATATGCATTATTGAAGCTGTAATTATTATAATTATTATTTTCTATAAGTTTTTGATTTATCGAATGATTTTTCAGATTTATATATAATATCATTTATTTTATTCTATCGATTGTATCTTTAATATCATTTTCAATACCTATCTCTGATCATCCAAACTTACATAGTCCTCTAGTATGAAGCCATATATTTTTATTTTTCATATCTAAAGATAATACTGTTACAAGAGAATATAGGTAAAATTTATGGGTAAACTTATTTTTTGTTCAATGGTCAGAAGAATATAAATTGAAGGTTTGTAAGTCAAGAACATCAATTGCACTAGTTTCAATAAATATTTTAAATATTTGAATAATTCCTATGATGTTTTTCATATAATTAAGATTAAAATCATTTTCTGTATTACTGTTAAGAATAGTCCATATACTTGTGTTAATTTTTTCAATTAATTCAGGTTTATCCTTTTTAATATAATACTTATAGGTTCTATTAGAACCTATAAGTATTATATGATTTTATGGATTCACTATTTTCATTTTTGATTAGAATTTTTATATGTAATTTTCCTGGAATTTTATCAACCTTACTTTATAAATTACATAAAAAATTAAGGAATAGATATTTAAATCTTCTTAATTATAATCTTCAATTATATATTGAAATAGAAATAAATTTAAGTTTTAGTTTTATTGATTAAATTAATTTTTTTTTAATTGAATAACTGTTTTTAACTAACTAATAATTCTTTTTTAAATTTTAATAATTAATTTTTTAATACTTTTCAACAAACTAATAATTTTTTATATAAAACATTATTACATTTTATAATTAATTCATTTAATATATCTAATGAATAGTATTATTTGATTTTTATTTTATTCATTAGGTGTATAAAAAAATTGAATTTAATATAAAAATTATATATTGATAATTTATATTGATAAATTATAATTTATTATAAAATTTCCGTATAATTAAATTTTAAAATATTTTAAAAACAATTTTTTTTAATAAATAGAATTTATTTTTAAATTTTTTTTTATAAATAATAAAAATACATATCATAACAAAAAAAATTATAAAATCTTAAATTATATAAATGAAAGAAAAAAAAAAAAAAATAAAGATAAGATAAAAAAAAAAATTGTTATATAATATATAATCTTAATTAATGAAGATGTTTATTATATATGATTATTATCATAGTTGTATATAATTAATATTATTTTAATAAATATATAAGGATATAATAATAATAATAATAATAGTAACTGTTCTAATTATAATTATAAATAAATTTTATTATGGATATAAAATTACCTGAAATATCTCAAATTAAAAAAAAAAATAATGGAACGAATAATTATTTAAATATAGATGATCCAAAATATAAAAAAAATTCCAATTTATTATCTAATAATTCTTATAGCATTAATAATTCATATCGTCATTCTATATCACAAGGTGGAAAAGATAATACTGTACCAGTTAAAGCATATCAATTAGAAAATGTTGAATCTGAAGATCTTATAAAAGCTGTTTTAAAAAGATTTTCATTACTTGATCCAAACGTTCGTCATGATTTTATTTTAAAAATATTTAAAGATTGTAATCCTAATGATATGACCTATATATATAAGGTAAATAGTAAATAGTACATTTACAAAAATATTTAAAAAAACATTTTCTTTTATAAAAGTACTTTTTTATATCGATGATATAAATTAAAGCGATACCATTTTATAATTAATTATAGACTTTACCAACATTACATAGAGATTTTCTTTCATTATTACCAAATGATATTGCTTATGAAATTATTGTATATACCACACCAAGAGATATCAATACATTTGCTCAAGTTTCGAAAAATTGGAGAGAATTAATAACAGTAAATTTTTAATTAATAGTCATATTAAAAATATTAATAAATAAATAAATAAATAAATAAATAATTAATTAATTAATTAATTAATTAATAAACATATATATCTAATAATAATAATAATAATAATAATAATAATAATAATAATAATAATAATAATAATAATAATAATAATAATAATAATAATAATAATAATAATAATAATAATAATAATAATAATAATAATAATAATAATAATAATAATAATAATAATAATAATAATAATAATAATAATAATAATAATATAATAAATAAATAAATAAAATAATTATATTATAAGCATACAGAACTATGGGAAAAACTGTATGATAATATTGGGTTAAAGAGTATGTTTAAAAATTATTTATGTAAAAGTATTACATTAAATTGTGTAAAATTATCACTACTTACGAATTGGGTAAAGGGAAAATTTCATTATAATTCCATTCAAGCTCACACAACTGGTATATTACAAATGTGTTTATTTGGTGATTATTTAGCAACAGCTGGTGCCGATAGAACATGTAAACTTTATGATATTGTTAGTGGGACTTGTATAAAAGTTTTTACTGGTCATGAAAAATGTATATTATGTGTTAAAATGGACGAAAAAAAAGTAAAATAGAAAAAAGAAAATATAATTGTTATTTTTTTAAGATTTTATATTTTTATAATAATAATAATAATAATAATAATAATTAATTAATTATTAATTATTCATATAAATAAATATAATAATATCTATATTCATATTTATATAATAATATATATTAAAAGATAATTACAGGAAGGTAAATTTTTAATATATATATATATATATATATATAAATATATAAATAAAAGATATTAATCTTATATTAAACCATTTATATATTTCCATAATAATAATATTTAGTGAAGATCATACAATTCGATTATGGAATATAAGAACTGGTGAAGAAATTATAAAATTAACTGATCATAAAGGTTCTGTAAATTCAATAACATTTTATGATACAACCTTGATGTAAGAATTATAGTATAAATATTACAATCATATTTATATATATGTGGCATAATATTTATTATTTAATAATTATAATTTATAATTTGTAATTATAATTTTTATTAATTATAAATATATTTTATGATTTGTGTATATATACAGATCAGGATCAAGTGATAATGTAAATAATATATATAAGATTGTGTTATTTTTTTTTTTTTTTTTATTAATTCATATTTTATATTTTATTAATAGACAATTAAAATTTGGAAAATGGAAGTTATTAAAAATAATGCTTCGAAAAAGAATTCTTTATTAAATAAAAATAGTATCGAATATCGTGTTATATGTTTACGTACACTTTTTGGTCATACTGCATCTGTGCAATGTGTTGACACATTACCAACTCTTTGTGTTTCAGGTTCTAGTGATGGAACTATTCGATTATGGCATGTTGAAAGGTAAAATCACAATTGGTTCTATAAATAAAAATTGTTAAATAAATAAAATAAATTTCAATGAATCATAATAGATTTATTTATCTTTTTTTTTTATATATATAATTTTTTTATTATTTTATTAATATTTTTATTTTTATTATTAATAGTGGAAATTGTATTAAAATTATATACCCATCTTTATTGCATACAATTCCAGTTTATAAAATGTGTCCGGAACTAACAAAAATAGAAAATATTCTTTATGAACCAATTTCATGTATTAAAATTACATATAATTATTTAGTTGCAGGAACATACTCTGGTCATATATATTTAATAGATATTTATGCTAAAGAAATAACAGCAGATGATATCTTCAGACCAGAATGGTCAAATTGGAAAAAAAAGAATTATGATATTATAAATACTGAAAATTCCGATATAAATGAGAATAATAATATAATTAGTTTTATAAGTTCATATAATCAACAATTAATTAATCAAACATCTGGAAACAAATCAAATAAAACTAATATATCAGATGATTTTAATGTACCATGTAATGTATTAACTATTCGAGGAAGAGAATTTGCTTATGAAGAATTAATTGAATGGGTTAATACACCTACTAGTATAAAATTAAATAAAATTTATAATTTAGATATTAATGCTACTCCTATTTTACCAGATTATAGTGTTGAAGAATTAGAATCAATGCAAAATGCTTTAGAAAAAGAAAAAAAAGTAGATGAAGCTAAAACAGAAGCTATGACAAGTTCAACTGATTTAAATAATAATAATAATAATAATAATAATAATAATAATAATAATAATAATAATTATAATAATAATAATACGAAAAATACAATTAGTATTACTAATAGTGATGATATTGATTATTTTAATGATAAAAAAAATGAAAATAACAATAAAAAAGATGGTAATACTAATAGTAAAAATGATAATGATAATATGAATAATATAGTCAATGAAAATAATCAAGATTCAAATAATGAATACAAAAATAATAGTATAAACGATAAATCAAAAGAAATTAAACAAAATAACATGAAAAAAAATAAAGATAAAAGTAATAAAAATTTATATAAAAAAGACAGAAAGAATCTTAATGATTCGCTAGAATCAAGTAAAGATAGTATTCCTATTAGATCCAAAAATTTATCTATTTTAGATATGACTGATTTTCAAAATAATTCAAGTAAATTATCAGATCAACAGTTAAATTTAAGTATGGTTTATGGTAAAAGTGAAGAAGAACTTAATGATGATATATCTGTATTTGAAAGACAATTTTCATTTAATTGTAATTCAATATTTTCTAAAGAAAATAGTTTAGAAGATATACAACAAGCATCATATATACCTATAAGAACTTTAAGTAAACAATTAGGTAAATTAGAAGCAAAAAACAATAACACAAATGAAAAACCTCAAATTTCAAAAAAAACTACTACTTTAAATAAAAAGTTAATACCACTTCATGAAAAATATAAAAATGTATCTACTAATAAAAATACAAAAAATAAGAAGAAACACACATCTAAAAATCATGAAAAATTAAGTTTTGATAATTTTATATTTCATGATTCTGTTAAAGATAAAACCGTAAACGAAAACAGTAATAATAGTAATAATGAACAAAACAAAAGTGATAAAAATGATAAAAATGATAAAACAAATAAAGATACTACTGTCACTACAACTAATAATGAAAATGAAAATGAAGATGAAAAAATAAATGAAAATAAAAAAGAAAAAGAAAATGAAGGTGAAAATAAAAAAGAAAATGAAAATAAAAAAGAAAAAGAAAATGAAAATGAAAGTGAAAATAAAAAAGAAAAAGAAAGTGAAAATGAAAATGGAAATGGAAATGAAAATGAAGATAAAAATAATTCAAAAAAGGTAAAATCTAATGATGAATTAAATAATAAATCTGATACATCAAAAATTGAAAAATATTTAAAAGAAAGATATTCTAGTAATGAAAAGAATAATTCAGATTTATTAAGAAAGGGAAATAATAATATAAATTCAAATAATCGTCGTTTTAAATTAGAATTATCTTCTGCAAAATGGATTTTGGGAGTTCAAATAGATGCTTGGCGTCTTATTGCTGGTGGATGTGAAGGAAAATCTATATTTTGGAATCATAAAATTGGTGTGCCTATTTTTGAAATTAACAAAGATACAACAGATATTATTACTATTCCTCAATTACGTGCTAAGAAAAGAAAAAGAAAAATACAAAAGAATAATAAGTATCAAAAAACAACAATAATTGATAGTCATATAATTAATAATAATGAAAATATTAGTTATAATAATAATGATAATGCTAATAATGAGAATATCAATAATGAAAATAATTCTAATAATGAAAATAATAATAATAATAATAATAATAATAACAATAACAATAATAATGAAAATAATAATGAAGATTATGATAATGGTGGTTCTATAAATCCCGAAAAAAGAGTAATAGACAATGATAGAATTCATTCATTAGCGTATACTCCTGGAAAAGATCAACCAATTACTGATGTAATATTTAATGATAGATTCCTTATTATATCTGATATAAAAGGAAAATTAAGAATATGGGAAGTTCATGATTTTGCATAATTAATCCAAACAATATTTATCATTATATTTATAAATATATATATGAAATTGTATATATTAAATATTTTTTTTTTAATATACCAATATATATATAAATTTTAAATAAATAAATGAAACATATTATATTTAAAAAATTAAATTATATGTAATAATATATATATATATAATTCATTATATTCTTTATAAAAAATATTATATTTAAAATGATTTTTTATTTATTAAAAGTATTATAATAAAAATATTATTATGATCATTAATCAAATAAAAATTATATATAGTATTATTATAGTAATTAAATAATAAAATTAGAAAAATTTAAAAATTTAAATATCTTCCAAAAATTTAAAATCTATTATTTTTAAATTACTTTTTTTATTGTTAAAATTTTAATAATAAAAAGCATTTAAAATTATAATAAAAGTTTAAATATTTTTTCTTATTTAATTTTATTTATTTATTTTTCTTTCCTTTTTTTTTTTTTTTTTTTTTTTTTTTTTCATTGATATTTTTAACATATAAACTTTTAACATTATTTTTTATTAAAAGTTATTTAAAGTATAGTTGCTTTTGAATATATTATATTTTAGAATTTTATCTTAATATTAATTTTATTAGTATTATGGTACTAAATTTTAAACTTTAAATAAATACATAATACATCTATTAGACATAATACATCTATTAGATAGTATTTGATAATATATTTTATTTTATATATTAAAGTTTAAAAGAAATCCATTATTTTAAAACTTTAAACTTTTAAAAATTATTTAAAAATAAAACATTTGAATTTATTATATATAGATAAATGGTAATTCATTGAGTGAATTTTTTTTAAAAAAAATTACTCAATAAATATATAATATTAACATTTTAATAATAAATAAAATATTATTATATATTATTTATGTAATTTTATTATATTTAATAATTAAGTTAACAATTATAATATGTTAATTTGAAATAAAAATTATTATATATATTATATTAATAAAATATTCTTATCATATTAGGGTTTATTAAATAAGAAAAAAATACAAAAGAATATAAAAAATTAAAAAATAAAAAAGCATTAAAATATAATAAAATAAAAAAAATATTAATAGAATTTATTAAAACATTATTAAATATTTTTATAAATAATTTATTTATTATATATATAGAAAAATAATTTTTAATTGTATTTGAATTAAAAAGTTTTTATATACATATATATATATTTTTTTTAAAAAAAAAACATTTTTTTATTATATATACGAATTATGAATTATATATTTGTCATGACTAATAATTTAGAAAGTAATTAAAATATCTTTTCATTATGAATTATTTAAAACATATATAAAACTTATAGCATTACTATTAATTATTCAGTAAATAATTATATTATAATTAATTGCAATATTTAAATAATATAGTAAATAATCTAATATATATATTTTATTATTATTTTTTTATATCTATATATATCTATAATATCTTTTTTTATAATATAAAATATCAAAAATCTTCATTAAAGACAATTGATAATATAATAGAATTATGAAATCAATATAATTTAATATATAAATTCATATATTGTATTTTACAAATATTCTTAAAATTTGTATATACACAATAGAAAAAATAATAATAATAATAATAATAAAAATAAAAAAAAAAAAAAAAAAAAGATAGGTTATATGTTGAATATAATATAGACAAGTTTTCAACATATATTCATATAAAAGTTAGTAATATATTGTATATTTTTTATTTATTAATGATAAGGATTACAATAAATTTTTAAAATTATATAAAATTATATCGAATACTGTTATTACTAATAACTATCAGCAATATAAATATTAATTTATATTTAAAAAATATATATATATATGTATATATGTATATTTCCCTTATATTCTAATAATTATAATAATAATTAGAATTAATAATAATCATAAAAAAAGCAATAACAATAATAATAATTATAAAAAAAGCAGTAATAATAATAAATAATAATAATAATAATAATAATAACAATAATAATATAAATATTAATATATTAATAATAAAAATAATATAGAAAGAAGGAGAATAAAACAGAAATCCAAATATATATATAATTATATAAATATTAATATAAAATGGCATCAAATGGAAATGGAGTATGTTGTATATGTTCAAAAGCTGTGTAAGTACTAATTGACAGATTGAATTTATATAAAAAAAAAAAACATATATTTATATTATTTTATATTTACGAAAAAAATGAAAATCTTATATATTATATACAATAATACTTTTGATAAATTACTTTTAATAAACTTTTAATAATATTAAATATTAATTAATAGATATGCTACTGAATTAATGGTAGTTGATGAGAGAGAATATCATAAAGGAGTAAATATTTTTGATATGAAAAAAATATATATTACATATAAATAAACAGTATATGATTATTAGACATATTTATTAATTATAATTTTTATTTGATTAGTGTTTTCGATGTAATGTTTGTAAAAGGCCGATAACAATTACTTCATATAATGTAATAAGAGTTATAATAAATAATATATAAATTAATTTCAAAATTTTAAATCAAATAAAAATGTACAAAATATAATCTAATACAATTTTATAATTTTTTTAAAGTCCTATAATGGAGAAATATATTGTAAAGCTCACAAACCATCAATTGGTAATTGCTTGTTTTATATATACTTTTTATTAATAATAATAAAAAAAAATTAAAGCAATAATAAAATTAATAAATATTATAATTAGACAAAAACCCAGAACCATTAAGACATGGATATGATTGTGCCACTATGCCTGCATCATTAAAGCATGCTAGAAATCAGACAGCACCACCTTTAGTATTCAATAAAAATTTACAAAAGGTGTATGAAGGTGATATTAAATGTAAGATATATATATTTACTATTAATATTTAAATATTATTGCTAAAAAATGAATAAATATGATATATTTTAATATTGATAATAATAATAATTATAACAATTAAAATAATTTGAACTATAATATATTTTATTAATAATAATTATATATAATTATAATATATTATATATAATTAATAATTCTAATGATAAAGCACCAATGTCGGAAAATATGTATTCGCTGAAAAATATATTTGAGAAAAATGATCTTTCACAATCAGCACCTACAACACCACAATCACCAACATTTTCATCTTCACCTACAACATTAGAAAGAATTGAAATATTAAAAAAAGAAATTCAACAAAATAATAATTCTAGCAGTGAAATATTATACACTAGAGCATCCTTATCGAAAACGAGTTCACTAAGGTTAAAGAAGAAAAATCCATTAAATCAAGATGGTTCCACTCATGTTGAAAAAATGGAAAAAATTAATAAATTATTGGATGAAATTGATGAAAATTGGAATGAATTTGAAAAAACAAATGCAGAATATATGAATAAACATCATTCAAGGAATTCAAGTTTTAGCAGTATGAAAGAAGCTAAAAATTCAGAGTTAACAAAGAGTGATTCATTTAAAGATTGTATTATTAAAGAAGAAAATGAAGACGAATCGAGAAAGGAAAATGAAAATAATGAAATAGAGCAAGATTTAACAGATGAAGATATAAATAAATGTGAGAAAGAAATGGATGATACTTTACGTAATATTGATTCATATATAAGTAATTATTATGAGAGGAAGAATGAAACAGTTAGTACAGATGGTTCAATAGAATCATTTTTGGAAGAATATTCAATAGATTCATCAATTAAACCTATGACAAAAGAAGTAAAAATTAAATATATATTAAAAATTGATTTATATATAAAAGATATATTTAATATATGATAATATTCACAAAAAATAAAATAAAAAATAATTTTGTTATTTCTTTATTACTTTTTTATTGTATTAATAAATCAATTGTTTATTTGTTTATTTTTTTTTGCCTTATTATATATGTATATATTTATTAATATTTTATTACCAAAATAATAGAAAGAGAATAGTAATATAATTGGTGGCATAAATAATATATTTAAAAAGAATTCTGAAAAACTTAATTCTAATACTTTTACTGGTAATGTTTCAACAAAATCAAATATTTTATGGATTCGGGCATCGGTAAATAAGATTATAAAAAATAATAATAATAATAAAAGAATAATATAGATAGTAGTTTTTATTTATATTTATTTTATTTTACCATAATAATAAATTTTATATTAAAAAACATTATTATTTACTGTTATAATAAATAAATAAAAATAAATAAATTAAAAAAGACTGATTATAAATATGATAAACTTGCTGTTGCTTCAAAAAAACAAAATCATTATAAAAAATATTTAACTTCTACGACATTACAAGATTATTTAAACATTGCTTTTGAAACAAAAATTCCCGATACAAGATCATTACAAGATGTTTGTAAATGTATAGAACAATATAGTAGTGAAATTAAACATGGGTGTGAAACTTCTACTCAATTAAATAATAATAGACCATTGATAGAATCTGTAGCATCTCCATTGAAATTTTTAATTGATTCTTTAAATTCATTATATATAAAATTAAGAGGAGTAATTAATACAATAAAATTAACAAAATTTATTAATTTATTAGCATCTATTGAAGATATATTAATAAAAGAAGGTTTTCAACATATAGTTGAAGTTCAAACACAAGAGGAATATAGTAATTTACTTATAAATGCTGTAAATAATTGAAATTTTTTTAAAAACTAAATTATTGCAAAATATAATAAAAAATCATTAATTATTATATGAATTTTTATTAAAATTATATATTTTAATATATATTATATTATATATAAAGTGTGAAATTATTACTAATTATTCACAAATTATGTTGTTTAAATATAAACAATTCAAAAGAAAGGTAATAAAATTTATTTTTATAAACAAATTTATATATTTTTTCCTTATGAGATTTTATAACCGAAAAAAAAAATTAAATAATATATATAATATTTAATAATAGGTAAACGTTTTTTTGAGAGATACATTCAGATTAGAAATTACAACAATTAGTGATGATGTTGTATTCTCATATGCTGAATGTACACTAGATAGAGTAAATGCAGATGCTAAATTATATAGAAATGCATTTGTTGATCAAGGTAAAATTTTTATTTTTTTTTAATGATGATATTTTCAAATATTATAAAATACAAATATATACATAATAAGTTTATTAAAATATAATAATATCTAAAAATTACAAAAACAAAAAAAAAAAAAAGAACATAGAAATTATGTAGGTAATCAACAATGTATAAATGGTCCATTTATTATATCTCTTAGAAAATTAAAGAAAATTCAATCATCTGATACTAAAAGTGAGGATAACGCAGCATATCAAGCTATAGTCAGAATTAAAGATGTAATTATTAAATATAATAAAAATATTATAAAATAAAAAATAAAATTTCTCTCCTTTTATTCTTTAAAATATTAATATGAAAAAAGGAAAAAAGTAAAAAAGTAATTATATATTGAAAGATATATTTATATTTTTTTATAATTATTTTTTTTTTATAAAATTGACAAAAAAAGACACCAGAAATCATTGTATTAATTCCATCAGTAACTGCACGATCACAAGCAAAACTTCGGTCGTCATCATCATGGAAATCAGTATTACAAGCTATTCATCCAGAAATAAATATTACTGCTGTATGTAAAGTAAAAGAAAAAGATAAAGTATTCCAGAAAAGATTAATGGATTTAGATGAATTTCAGGTAATATATTATTTATAAATAATCTTTTTCATCCTATATATTAAACAAATGTTTTTCTTTTTTTCTTTTTTTATAATATATAAATCTTTATTTTTAATATATATGTCTTTTTTTTAATATATATATCTTTTAATATTTTTTTTATGTATACACTTAAGTGTGTATCAAAATATAAATTTGGTATTTTATATGCAAAAGATGGTCAAACAACTGAAGAGCAAATGTTTAATAATGGTAATATTATAACTATTTAACTATTTTAAAGTATTTAATAAAAAATAATAAATAAAACCTAATAACCAATATATACATACTATATATGGATACTATTATAAAAAATAGAAAATGGAAGTCCAGCATTTAAGGAATTTTTAGATATTCTTGGAGATACTGTAGAATTAAAAGGATATACTGGATATGCAGCTGGATTAGATGTTCAATATGGAAATACAGGAGATACTACTGTAGTAACAAAAGTAATGCTTTTTTACAAATATAAGTATAATTATATATATATATATTATGAATATTTAATAATAATAATTTATATTTATATTATATTTAATAATTTATAGTGGAGAGATTATGATGTTACATTCCATGTATCTACAATGTTACCATATGATAAAGATGATCCACAACAAATTCAAAGAAAAAGACATATAGGAAATGGTATTATATATATTAAAAAATATTAATAAACATTATAATAATATATAATATATAATATAAATATATAATATAAAAGCAACATTAATTCTTTTATTAATATTAATCTTATTATTATTATTATTATTATTATTATTATTATTATTATTATTATTATTATTTTATAATTTTTATTTTTTTTTTTATTTTAATATTTTTTTCCTACTTTTTTGTAAGATATTGTTTGCTTTATATTTTTGGACGGTAGTGAAGCAAAATTTGATCCAGGTACAATACTATCTCAATTTTTACATATATTTATTGTAGTTCAACCATTGCAACCTGAAGAAAGTTTAGGTATAGGTTATAGAGTTACTATAGTATCAAAAACAGATGTACCTATATTTGGACCACCACTACCTCCTTCAGGTATATTCCATAATACATCTGCATTAAGACACTTTTTATTAGCTAAAGGTATTAATGGTGAAAATGCGGCTTATTTAGCACCAAAGTTTTCTAAACCTCAATTAAGAACACGTGGTGCCTTAATTGAAGATTTAGTTAAAGATTATTATGAACCTTCTACTATTAATTCATCAGTATCATTAAGTAATATGGCATCTGCAGGAGGTATTTCTCAATCACCAACTAATAATACTATACGATCCCTTGATTCAGATAATAATGCAAAAATAGAAAAAAGAAGTACTTTTAATACTACTAGTATGACACCAACTGTTACTATTATTGAAGAAGATGGTGAAAATAATGAAAATAATTTACATTTAAAAAAAACATTAAGTACAAGTAACATAAATGATGATAATGATGATGGTTGTGATCCAAAATTAGAACGATATGATTCAAGTGAATCTCTTAAACAATGTCAAAAAAGTAAATTATAAATAAATTAATCAAAAAATATATATATTATTTTAATACTATTTTATTATATATATTAAAATACTAAAACTACTATATAACTATATATATATATATTATATTTTAATACATTAGTATATAGATCTCAAACTTCTGTCTCATCAGATAATGGTAAATACTATTAATATTATTATTATATAAAGATATTGTATTAAACACTATACTTATACTAAATCTTTATATTATTATCATTATTTTTATTATTATTATAATTATTTTTAATTAAAACAGCTGATAAGAAAAAATCTTTAAGTTCATTATTTACATCAATAAGTAATTTAGGAAAAGGTAAACCTCATGGTTCTATTCCGCCACCTGCCAAATAATAAACAATATAAATAAAAACATATATATAAATAAGAACAACTATAAATATTATAGTTATTTCATAAAAAAAGAGAAACTAGAATTACTATATTTTATTTTAATATTATCATTTATATATTATATATTTAATTTTTTTTAATATAATTATCTAATAAACTGAAAAAATTTTTTATTATTTTTACATGATATAGAAAAAAAAAAAAAGCATACATATTAAGAATTCTTTTAAATAAATGAAATAAAAATAAAAAAAAAATAAAATAAAAATAAAATAAAAATGAAATAATAATAAAATGAAATTAAATAAAATATATTAAATAAAAATATAAATAAAAATTCTGAATTAAGTATAACAATTGACAATAATTATTTATTAAAAAAACAAAATAAAATATATATATATATATATATTTATATTTATATTTATAATATTATAATAAATACTTTAAATTAATAATATATGTTTAAATGTTTGAAAATAAAAATATTTATATATTTATATTATTTTTCATTATAAATTATTAAATAATTTATATTTAAAACTTGATATAATATTTAATAATAAACTATGTATGTAAATATTTAATTTATCTTATTATTATATTTTTTTATATTTTTTATTTTATTTTTTATTTTTTTTGTTTTTGTTTTTACAATGATTATAAAATTTATTTTTTCTATGTTTTTAATATACTTAAATTAATATCATACCTTCAAATAATAAGTATAATCAATTATATACGTTTTTTTTTTTTAAAAAAAAATTTTTTTTATATTAAATAGTTCTTATTAGTTAGTTTATTTGGAAATTCTAATTTATTTACTTAATTTATATATATTATTCTCTATTATTTCAATTTTAGTTTTTAATTTATATTACTTTTTTTTTTTTTTATTTTTTATATTTATTTATTTTTGTTATTATTAAATTAGTTATAATTTTTATTATTATTTTTTTTTTTATTTTTTTTTTCAATATTTCTATTTAAGTTGTTTTAATCATGATATTCAATTTTTGGATAATGATATCCGTCACCCTCACTATAAATATATATATATATAAATATAATAATAATAATAATTATTATTATTATTATTATTATTATTTTAAATTATAAAGTTAATATAAATTATATTAAAATAAAGACATTACATTTATTATATATAATATTAATATATTTATAATTTTATTACTTCATTTTATTTTTACCTTGAATAAACAGGAATAAACCATAGTTTTGGATTTTTACCAAATACTTGATAGAAATTATTTAATGCACCAAGATTATAAGGATTATGTAAAATCCTTTTTGGTATATTTCTAGGACTGGATGACTCAAATCTTGGTGAACGATTTTTAATACTATTAAAATCTTTCACTTTTTTTTCTAATTTACTTTGCTTTAATTTAAGTTCTTTTCTTTTTTCTGGTGTATCAGGTGAATTTGGTGATATTACTATTTGATTTTCTAATTCTTCAATTTCATTTTCTAGTTTTTCAATTTCTTTTTTACCACGTTCTCTTTTAAGTTTAAAACGATAATCACGAATTTTTCTTTGTTCATCAAATAATTCCAGAGTAGTTGAATTTTTTAATAAAGTTTGAGTAACATGAGTTATAAACATAAGTGTAATAGTTACACCTAATACAAAAGATATAAAGATATGAATTACCCAAAGTTTTTGATAATCCGGTAAAAACAAAATAATGTCTGATATCTATGTTTTTTAATCATATAAAATTATATTTCATTAAAAGAAATTTAAATATATTTTTAAAATAAATATAATAAATATCTTAATTGTTTAAAAATTTATTTATTTATTTATTTATGTTTATGTTTATAAACATACTTGATTAGAAATTTTAACATTTAAAACTAATGAAAAAGCAATTGTTATACATTGGAATAAAATATAAATAGATCCATAAAATAAGAAAAGAACGAAATATTTATAATTCTTTAAACCGACACAATTACTTATCCTATTATAATATCATAATAATAATGAAATTAATAATAATTATTGTAATTTTATTTATTATGCATATTATATAATATTTACCATGGACAGTGACTAATTATTATATTAAAATTATTATTAAATAATTGAAAATTAAAATATTTTAGTTTATATTTATATTACATATTTATATTATTATAACAATACTAAAATATATATATGTAGTTAATAATTTTTTTTATCCTTACTGATCCATTTTCAAGATACATCTATATTTAAAAATATATATTTAAAAAATATAATATATATAATATTAGTGTTCTGATTTTACTTTTTTTTTTTTTTTTTTTTAAAAAAAAAAAAAAAGAAAGAAAAGAAATAAAAAAATAATTTCTTATTAAATGATAATATAAAATAAAATATTATAATTATTATATAATGATTTACCTATTACAAACTGAACAATGGTGGCATCTATTAAATTATATAAAAAGTTTTATTATTACATTATATAAAATTTAGAGTAAAATATAAAATAAAATAAAATAAAATAAAATATTAGAGTAAAATATAAAATAAAATAAAATAAAATAAAATAAAATAAAATAAAATAAAATAAAATAAAATAAAATAAAATAAAATAAAATAAAATAAAATAAAATAAAATAAAATAAAATAAAGTAAAATAAAATAAAATAAAATATAATAAAATAAATTAAATTAAATTAATATTATATAATATGTATTTATTTAATTATTTACCTTTCTGGTTTGAATCCAAAACACTTTTTACAAACAGTATTATTAACTTCTTCATTTCTAGATTCATGATCATCTCTTTCATTTATTGATTCATTATTATTTAATTTTTCTAAATTTCTTTCTAAAATATTATCATTATCAATATCAATACTTATTTGATCTTTTTTACTATTATTTCTATTAAAAACAACATTTCTTATATTATTGTTATCATTAGATAAATAATCAATTTGTATAATGGTATTTGATTCACGTTCTTGTTTCGGGTATGAAGAGGATTCATTTAATGCCTCAATTAATGTCACATTTGATGTTGCAACTGGTGTATCAATTTGAGATGATGAGGGAATTGGCTTTAATGGTATATCATATTGACTGTTAATACCATTTTTATCTTGATTATCAATAGTTAAAGTAGAAGTTGAATAATTATTCTTATTGTTAATACGCTCTTCATCTTTTAACAAAGCACCTGTTGAAGGTTGTGATGAATTTGTAGAAGTAGATTCAATCATTTTTTTATATTCAGGAATTTCTTCTAGAGTGGTATAAAATGATTCTAATTCATTTGCAGTTAATACATTTACTACATCCTATAATTTATATTTTTTATAATATTAATAATAAATATATTTTTTTATTATAATTTTAAAAATTAATAAAAATATATATTTAATGAAAATATATATATATATATTTCTTTTTTTCGTTCTAAATTTTATATATATTTTAATAATTTAATACATATAAATATATATATTTTTTAATTTCAATTAATAAATTATCTTATGTGTATATAAAATTTTTTATTTTTACTTTTGTTGCATATCCTGGATCTGAAAAAGTGACCATAATATAACTATATAAAAAAAATACTAAGAATACATGATATATTAAAACATATATTAATCCTTGAATTATATTTCCTTTCGAAAACAATGACCCTATGATTTATAAAAAATTATACATAATATTAAAAATGAATTTTAATTATTATTAAAAAATTATAAATAATGTTTTAATTCATATATTATTCATTATTTTCTTTTAATTTTTTTGTTACATATTTTTTAATTATTACTTACAAATATAATTGAAATTATAATCAATGAAAGATGAAATAACTAAAAAAAACACCAGTAAAACTGGAAGATATTGAACTGTCGTTTTTTTTATAAACATCTTTATTTTTAATTATTTTATTTTAAATTTTATTTTAAATTATTTTTATTTTTTTTTTTATTTTTATTTTATAATTATATTATATTATTTTTTCTATTAAAGAAAAACATATATCTTATTATATCTTATTATTATTATTATTATTATTATTTATTATAATTTAAAAAATTCTTCAAAGATTAAAGTTTTTCTAAGTATTATTTAAAATATACCCTTGAATTTTATAAATTATCAATTTGTTATATATTTTTGTCTCTAATTTTTATGAAAAAATAAAAATTAATAGTTTCTTTTAAATTTAAATATATATTTTTTATATAATAAAAATTTGATATAATAGTATTATATGTTATAATTTAAAAAAATAATAAAATCTTTATATCTATTATTACAATTTTTCTCTGTTTTCTAATTTGAATTTTAAATAAACTATTATAAATTGTTTCCCTGATTTCTAATTTGAATTTTTAATAAACAAGTTTTTCAATTCTTTTTTTTTTTTTATTTACAAATTTATTAAATACAAAAAAAAATTAATTGAATGTATAAAATAATATAAAATAAATAAATATGTAAACAATAAAAATTAAAATTAAAGACAAATCAAATTATTATATATTATACAATATAATGACTGAACTTTATTATATATATTATTAAGTAATTAAGCCCTAATTCTTTTTTATATATATATATATTTTTTTTTATTTTATTTTTTTTTTTTTTTTTAAAAAAAAAAAAAAGAATAATAAAGAACTTGTAAAAAAAAACTTTAAAAAAAGAATATTAAAACATTTATGATGATTCTAATTAATTAAATAAACTATATAAAAGTTAAAATAAAAGTAAATAAATATAATTATTATTATATAATAATAAAAACTTAAGAATTATACTTAATAGTTATATTTCTACTACATGTCACTATATAATAAATATTATAATAATAGCATAGCATTTTATATAAAAAATATGTTTTATATGTCAAATTTCAAATTTCTACTATTTTGTTTTTTTTTTTTTTATATTACAGTTTTTAACAAATATTTAAGTTTATCAATTATTAAAAAAAGCTTATTAAATATTAAAATCAAATATTAAAAAAGTTTATTAAAAACAAAAACTTTAAAATTTATAAAATTATTTTATTGATTTTAATTTGAATATATTGTGTAACCCTGAAAATCATGATTATTATATTTTTTTATTATTACCTTAAAAAAATTTTCTAGACACTCTTATAATATTAATAATGAAAATTATATTATTTTAATGATAAGGTAAGAAATCACTTTTGATAAAATAAAAAAATAAGTCAACGATTATTTTATATTTTATATAAAGAAATCAAATGATTTTATTAATGATGATACTTTAATTCAACAATTATTTAAAGTACATATTTCTTAAATATGTACAATTTATAATTTTTTTTTATTTTTTTTTTATTAAAATTTATTTTTTTATTTTTAATTATATAATTGTTTATTGCTAGTTATTATTTATTGATTAAAACATGTACATAGTATAATTTAATTTCATATATCTATATATTTATATTTAATAACATATTATAAAGACTCTTTAAAAATATGAATATAATAATTTAATAATATATAAAAAAATTTTTAATTTCTGGAATAAAGAATTAGCTTTTGTTTTACATGAATAAGTACCTCATTTACAAGCTCTTGTTCCCCCTTGCATTATTATAATTTAATATAATATTCAATACATGTAATACTATATATATTATATTAATTTAAAAATAAATTAAAAAAAAAATTTTTTTTTTAAACTACATATATTAAATATGGTTATAATTAATAATTTTTAACAAAATTTATCATATATATCTTTTTTATTCATTTTATAATAATAATTAATAATAATAATAAATAATAATAATAAATAAATGAATAAATAAATAAATAAATAAAAATAAATAAATATTAAAAATATATGTTTTAACAATTATAAAAATCAACTTTGTTCAAAATTAATATTGAACTTAGGAATAAAAATAAATTAATCAAAAGGAAAAGAAGAAGGAAATATTAGAAATAAAAAAAATCTATCCATTTAATATTATTATTTTGATTATAATTAATATAATCCTTCATATACCAAATAGACATAATTAGATATTTAAATTAGAAATTACATTTCAAAAAATAATTAAAAAAAAAAATCATAAAAATAATAATAATACAATAATTAAAGCAAAGTTATTATATGTTAATTATTATAATTTATTATTATAATTATTTTATATATACCAAAGTATAATATTATAATACTATTAAGATTATAATATTTATAGTTTACATATACCTTAATTCATATTTAATATTTAATGTAATAACAAATTTTATAATCAAACATCAAAAAAAAAAAAAAAAAAAGATAATAAAAAAAAAGATAATAATAAAAAAAGATTATATATAAAAATAAAAATAAAAAAATAAAAATAAAAAAAAATAAGATAAAACACAATTATACCAAATAAACTAAAGAAATAATTATAAAAATAAGAAAATATATAATATAAGAACGATAAGTTTTTTTTTTTTTTTTTTTTCTTTCAATAAATATATAAACATTTAAAATATGAATAATATAAATACAATAACGAAGAAAAGAATATTAGTACCGATTGTAGAAGTAATTTCAGAATTAATTGTATTAAATGAAGAAGTTACAGAAAATGATTCAAGTTTTCCAGACATTACAATTTTTTCAAATACAGTTTCAAAACAAATTGAACATGTTGTTAAAGTTGGATATTCTTATATGAATAGTATTAAGGAGGATGAAATTCTTCAAGAAAATATGCCAAAAGGATGTAATGAAGGTAAAAATATATTTCTTTATAATAAATGTAAATTCTTTATAATCAATAAAATTTACATTTAATTTACATTATATATATGCAATAATATTACCTCAGAATTTTCAAAAAAATTAAAAAAAAAATTTTTTTTTATTGTTATTTTTTTTTATATAATTTATTTATTTATACTTATTTATTTATTCATTTATATGTCATCAATAGTTCTTCAAGCTTCTGAAATGTTAGTTCATTCATCAGAATTATTAAAAGAAAATTCTAAAAGTAAAGAAGGACGAGATTTACTAGTAAAGGCAATTCAAACTATACTTTCGGGTATTACTAATGTTTTAAATATTTATGATGAAGCTGAAATTCGAAAAATTAAAACAGTTTGTCAACGCATTCAAGAATTGATTCAAATGATTACAAAAGAAAATTCTATTCAACAATCTATATCTATTTTACGTCAACTTTCTCAATGTTCTATGTCACTAACAACTCAAGTTAATAATAGAATTCCAGAATTATTATCACAACAATCACAATTACGTTTACGCATTTCAGTAGATACCATTACAAAAATTACTCCTTTACTTTTAAATTTATATAAAGCTATGATAAAAGATTCTGATCTAAATAACATTTCTTCTTCTAGAAATATTTTATGTAATATTTTAAATAAATCTTGTTGTGATATAGATAAGATTGCTAGTGATAATCAACCAGAAATAATAGAATCATCAAAAGTATGTAAAAAAGTTTGTTTTTTATTATTATTATTAATATTAATATTATTAAAAAAATAAATATATCAATTATATATATATCTAATAGGTATATTTAATAATCAAATATATATTATTATTAATATATAACTCTTTTTTTTTTTTTTTTTTTTTTTATTTCTTTTCTAATTTATATTAATTAAATTAATAATATTTTAATTGTAACAATTAAACTCAAATTTTCAAATTTTCAAATTTTCAAAATTCTTATTTTATACATTCTTTTTAAATCATTTAATTTATTTAATGAAAATAAAAGGGTGGTATATTAACTCAAACTATGGATGATGTTCAAAAAAATCAATTTTTATTCAAACAACTTCATTCAAAAAAGCAATATAAGGAAGCTTTTGATTTATTAGAAAAATATCTTTTCAGTTATAATTCAGTTTTAGATTATATACAAGGTAAATTTTTTTATATTAGTATTCATATAATCTATTTATAATTATTATATTTATTGACTTTTTTTTTTTATTAATTTATTTATTTATTTATTAATAATCATAAAATTATAATAAATTTAATTCTTATATATATAAGATCATATACCTTTAGTTTATAATATATATCAACAACAAAATATTAGTTCTACTATTGGATTATTAAAAAGAAAAGAAGTTGACTTTTTAAATCTTATGAATAATTGTAAAAAGAGTAATTATCCATATTCTTTGAGAAATCAATTAGTAGCAGAATTAGAATATCGTACAGAATATCTTGAATATCTTAAAGACTTATTTAGTAAATGTATCATCTCTTCTATTGTTGTAATATCTGATGAAATTGCTAGTCATATCAATGAAGATTCTATTTTAGGAGAATTTGTTAAGTATGCTAAAGCTGGAACATTAAATCATGCCGAACTATTGTCTTATCAACAACAACAACTCAATGGTTATATTGAAAGTCAAAAAATAATGCATCAACTTAAAACGAAATATGATGAAGATAATGATAATGATGATAATGATAATAGTGATAATCATTTCTTGTCAGAATCTGAAAAAGAGGAAGAAATGAATATACAAATGATTAAAGCTTTTAAAATTTATAAAGATCAATTTATGTCTGTAATACAACGAATTATTAATTTACTTTCTGTTGATAATTTACAAATGCATAAAGATGTCATTCTTAAAAAAATATTTGTTATTAATAGATTTTATCCTTTAATACTCAAAGCTAATAATGTTTTGAATCAGCGTAAGGAAGAAGTCAAATTCAATCAATATTTTGATAATGTTATCAATACATGGGAATATCTTGTTAATGATGTTAAATCATATATTATTAATCAAGAAGGAGTTTTTACAATGAAAGATCTTTTAGATAGTTCAAGTAAATATTTATCTATAAATTTTTTTTATTTATTTGTATATTTTATTTTATATTACAAATTTAATTTATAATATAAATATTTTATTTAAATCTTTAATATACTATTTTTATTTATTATATTTCATTTTTTGAAATTAAAATATATATATATATATTTTTTGATATGTATATCATATTAATAATAATAATTATTATTAAAGGTTTGAATATAAATGGTCATTTAAAGTTCTTATGTAAAAATGAAGATAATAACATGGAAGAATTACCATTAGAATATAAATCAATATTAGCTACAGTTAATCAGTTAATTGATATTTCCAGAAATGAATGTAATAATACTGAAGATCATTCATATCGTGAAAAACTAAAAAAATCAATAAAAGAAATTAAAAATGAAATGAAATATATTAGTAAAAGTATCAATAGTCGTGATGTAAAAGATTCAACTCGTGAAACATTTAAAAAATTTAATGAAGCTATAAGCGCTGGTGATACATCAATTCTTATATCTGATATGACGTTTGCAGATCTTAGTCAAGCAAATATTAGTGTGATCCAAAAGGAAGAAGAAGAAGGAAATGAAGATAATAATGATTTAGAAAAAATTAAATTTGCAGATATAAGAAATCATTTAAATGAATTAAAAAAAGAAGTAGAAACATTAGATCAAATAATACGTATAAATCGTAAATATGCTATATCAAAAGAATTACCACCTACACCACCTGCAGCTATGAAACATAAAAATAAATCAGAATATCTTCAACTTTTATCACCTGGTATGAATAGTGGTGGATTGAAATCACCTTTATCTCCTCGATCACCAATATCTCCTGCTACACCTACTCGTCCAAATCTTCGTCAAAATTCTAATTCAAGTAATACTAGTTTTAATGCTGGTAATACCAGTTTTTATTATCAATCTCCATTAGCAGATAAAAATGCAATTGTTCAACCATTAAATGAAGAAGAAGCCGTTAAATACCCAATTAGAGTAAGTGAATATATAACTATCATTATAATATAATATTATTATAATATATATAAACAATATAATATATTATATATATAATACATATATATATGTGTAAATTAAAATTTATTTTAAATAAATAATATAATATTATAATTATTATATATATATATATATTTTATTTATTTATTTATTTATTTATTTATTTATTTATTTATTTATTTATTTATTTATTTATTTATTTATTTATTTATTTATTTATTTATTTATTTATCTATTTTTATTTTTATTTTTATTATCAATTAGGCTGTAGCTTGTGAATTAAAAATGGCAGCTTCAAAATGGAAACATAAAGATAATCCAATTATTGACAAAGCTAATTTAATTGCACAAAAATTAGATGAACTTTCTTATTATAATCAAGTAATTAGAAAAAATCCTTCTGCTAAAAAAATGTTAATTCGTATTGCTCAAGAAATGATGGATTGTGTTAAAATTTTAAATTATGCTAAAGAAATTAGTGAAAATTGTACTGATAAAAGACTAAAACTTCAACTACTTAATACAGTCGAACGTATTAATACCATAGGACAACAATTAAAGGTTGTTATAGCGGTAAAATCGGGTGGTCGATTTGATATGGATGGTGATAAACAATTAGTTATTTGTGCGAGTAATTTAGTAGAAGCAGTTAAAAATTTACTTAATGATTCAGAAGCAGCTTCACTTCGATCTAAATATGTACCAAAACAAGAAGGAGAAAAAGAAAAAGAAAAAGGAAAGGGAAAAGAAAATAATAAAGAACAACAAAAAATATTGGATACTGCTAAACAAATGGAAAAAGCCATTAAAATTGACAAAGAATATAAACAAAAAGAAGAAAATAAGTTAATTAAAAAAGAACAAGAAAAAAGAATAGCAAAAGAAAAAGAAGAAAAAGAAAAAGAAAGAGCGAGAAAAGAAGAAGAAATTAGAAAAAACATAGATATCCAAAAGAAATATGAAAAAGAACTTCAAAAAGAATTAGAATTAGAAAAAGATGAAATGATTAATTCTAAAGATAATGATAGTAATAATGATAATATTTTAATTGCAGGTATTGATAATGATGAAAAAAAAGATGATGATAATGAAGATAAAGAGAAAATAGAATTTATTGAAGATGATAATGATGATGAAGAGAAAATAGAATTTATTGAAGATAATAATGAAGATGAAGAGAAAATAGAATTTATTGAAGATAATAATGATGATGAAGAGAAAATAGAATTTATTGAAGATGATAATGAAGATGAAGAGAAAATAGAATTTATTGAAGATAATAATGAAGATGAAGAGAAAATAGAATTTATTAAAGATGATAATGAAGATGAAGAGAAAATAGAATTTATTGAAGATAATAATGAAGATGAAGAGAAAATAGAATTAATTGAAGATGATAATGATATTACAAATTCAAATGAAAAAAGTGAAATTTTAAAAGATTTAGAAGAAATAAATAAAGAAAATGAAAACACGCTTATAGAGGAAAGAATAGATTAATAAATTTTATGAAAAAAAAAAAAAAAAAAAAAAAAACAATTAATTAGAAGAAAAAAAATTTTTTTTTCTTTTTTTCATTTTATAATACAAAATTAAAATAATTATTAAAACTTTATACAATAAGTTTAATATAATATAATAAATATTTATTAAATGCAAAACATAATTAATAATAATTAAAACAAAGATAATTAAAACAAAGAATTAATAATAAAAAATATAATATATATTTTAATTATTTCTTAAATAGTAATTTATTTATTTATTTATTATTTATTTATATAAAATTTTTTAATAATATATTTAAAACAAGTATATATAATATAAAAAATAATAATATATATAAAAAATAAAATAAAATAAAATAAAATATATAAATAAATAGATTATATATATATATATTAAATACATAAAAATTAAAAAAAAAAAAAAAAAAAAAAAAAAAATTAATAACTCTATATTATTATACAATCATATAATAATTTAAAAAAATAAAAAAATTCATTTGAAAATAATACAATCTCAAAAGATATTATACCCTATTAGAAAGTTTTTATTATTTTAATTTATAAATTGTATTAAAATATTAACAATTAGTGTAATATCTAAAAAAAAAAAAAAAAAACATAAATATTAATAAATCATAAAATAATTATATTTTTCAATTATATATTTCTAATATCCTTAAAAAATTTAACCATAATATTTCTATTCTTATAATATTGGTTTATAAAGTTTTTGTTTATATTTTATTTTATTTTATTTTATTTTATTTTATCTTATTTTATTTTATTTTATCTTATTTTATTTTATTTTATTTTATTTTATTTTATTTTATTTTATTTTATTTTATTTTATTTTATTTTATTTTATTTTATTTTATTTTATTTTATTTTATTTTATTTTATTTTATTTTATTTTATTTTATTTTATTTTATTTTATTTTATTTTATTTTATTTTATTTTATTTTATTTTATTTTATTTTATTTTATTTTATTTTATTTTATTTTATTTTATTTTATTTTATTTTATTTTATTTTATTTTATTTTATTTTATTTTATTTTATTTTATTAATTTTGATTAATATATTATTAATGATTAAAATCTATCTACTTTATTATTTTTAACCACTTTTAAATTATTATTAATATTATTATTAGTATTATTATTATTATTTATTGAAAAAATCACAAAATTTATTAATTAATTAGATTTATAGAGAAAATAAAATAAAAATTATTAATTAAAAAATATAAATTTAAATTTTTACAGGTATTTGAAATTGTTACACAAATTTTTAAATCTTTGTTAACAAATATCATTTAATCCTAATAGTTAATTACTATCTTTATGTTAATATTAGTTGATAATTGACAAATTAATTTGTTTTATATCATTATTACAAAAAATTTGTTAATTTTTTTTAAATTTAAAACCTATGTGATCAAAAAAATTAACCCACTTCAATAAATTTGAAAAAATAATTGAAAGTCAAAAGAAAAAAAAAAAAAAAAAAAGAAAAAATATAACATTGAAAATTAATATAAATACAATGTGAATTTTCACATTACGTTTTTTTATTCAACAACCAAAAACTAAAAAAAGAAATAAATATTTTAAAAATAATTTATATTTTAAAAATTAAATAATTAATTTTTAAATAATATTAATATATTTAATTACTATAATATTGAAAAACGATATTATAATAATTTTTAAGTGAATAAAGTATAAAATACTAACAAAATAATTTTTAATACAAAAAAGATTACTATAAAAAAAAAATAATAACAAAAATTTTTTAAAATTAATATATCAATTTTTACAACATAAAAAAAAAAATAATAAACGAATATTTAAGTTATAATATATAAATAAAATGTCTGGAAATAACAACTGGGGAATAGGAACACAATGTATTCAAGAAGGTTACAAACCTGGAATTGGTGAACCAAGAGTACTTCCTATATATCAAACAACTACCTATAAGTATGAAGATATAGATCAAGTTGCTCGTCTTTTCTCTCTTCAAGAATCTGGTAACAAATACTCAAGAACTGGTAATCCAACTGCAAATGCTTTTGAAGCAAAAGTAGCAGCCCTTGAAGGTGGTGTTGGAGCTTTATCTACAGCATCAGGTCAATCCGCTATATTTTTGGCTATTTCTAATATTGTACAAGCTGGTGATCATATTGTTTCTTCTAATGCAATTTACGGAGGAACTTATACCTTATTAGATGTAAGATTCAGAAAACTTGGAGTTGAAACAACCTTTGTAAATCCAGAAGATTCAATTGATGAAATAAGAAAAGCTATTAAATCAAATACTAAAGTAATTATAGGTGAAACTATTGGAAATCCTGCACTTGGAATTCTTGATTTTGAAAAATTTGCAACCCTTGCCAAAGAATTTGATATTCCTTTCCTTGTAGACAATACCCTTGCTACTCCATTTATCTGTAAACCTTTAAAACATGGTGCTAATGTCGTAATTAATTCTGCTACAAAATACATGGATGGTCATGCTATTGCTCTTGGAGGTGTAATTGTTGATGGTGGAAATTATAACTGGGCAAACGGAAAATTCCCAGATTTTACTGAACCTGACGTACAATACGCTAATACTTCTTACACTGGAAAATTTGGTAATAAAGCTTATATTACCAAGGCAAGAGCTCAATATATTAGAGATTATGGACCAACTCTTGCTCCAATCCATGCTTTCCTTATAAATCTTGGTCTTGAAACATTACATCTCAGAATGCCAAGACATAGTGATAATGCTCTTAAACTTGCAAAATTCCTTAAAAGTAATGACAAAGTTAATTGGGTTAATTATCCTGGACTTGAAGATAATTTAAATTATCCAAAGATTTCAAAATATTTTGATTATCAAGGAGCTAGTGGTGTTCTTACTTTTGGTTTAAAGGGAGGAAAAGAAGCCATTAAAAAATTTGCAGCCAATCTTAAAGTTGCTGCTCTTGTTGTACATGTTGGTGATGCTAGAACAAGTATTCTTCATCCAGCTACTAGTACTCATTCTCAAATGAGTCATGAACAAAGAATTAAAGCAGGTATTCCAGATGATATGATTCGTGTATCTGTAGGTATTGAAGATGCAGTAGATATCATAAATGACTTCGATCAAGCTATTAAGAAGGCTTTTGAAGAAGAAGAAGAAGTAAAAGAAAAAGTAAAAGAAGTAGAAGTAGAAGTAGAAGGTGATTTAATTAATGTAAATACTTCAAAATACTTTGATCTTAAATCTAAACCAGAACATACTAAGGAACAATTATCTATTTCTGTAGTAGATAATGCCTATCTTCCACAAACCAAAGATGAAAATATATCAGAAGATTGGCTTGCTTTTGTTTCTGTTCCTGCTTTTAAAAAGATTGAAAAGAAAAAACCAGGACAAGTAAAATCTTTCTTATCTGTTGGTACTGGTTCAGGACTTGATGTTCTTGCTGGTGCTGAAGTATTTGGTGCTAAAAGACTTGCTTTCACTGATCTTCAAAATAAAGTTGTTAAAGCAGCTGAAAAGAATGTTAAAAATAATCTTTTAAATTCAGATAAAGTAGAAGTTAATGGTTATACAGGTGATCTTTTTGCACCACTTAGAAAAGATCATCCACGTTTTGATGTTATTTATGAAAATCTTCCAAATGTACCTCTTGATGAAAATAAAGAAGTAGAAGATAGTCGTAATAGTGGTCATTACCTTGAAAAACGTGAAGAAAGAATACCAAAAGAAGTACATGCTGCTATGCTCGATCTTCATTACCTTGCCATACAACAAGCTGGTGAATTTCTTGAAGATAATGGAATAATTTTATCTCTCATTGGTGGACGTGTACCTCTTGATACTATTACAAGTTTAGGTCAAAAAGCTGATGTTGATTCCAAAATTTTATCTTATAAATGGAAAGTTCAATCAGAACCAGAAGATGTTATAGGTGGTTATGCTAAACAAGAAGAAAATGGTTATGGACCATTTATTTTCTACAGAGCTGAAGACCTTAAAAAGGCATTTGAAGGAATAAGCTTTGAAGAATCCGGAGAAAAAGCTCATAATATTGAAAAATCACTTGAAGATAAAAAATTAACAGCTACTGAAGCATTTAAACTCTGGAAAGCTGGAGAAAGTATTGGTCATACCGTAGTAGTATTAAAATCAAGTATAAAAAACGATCAGGATTTTAATAATGTTTCAGATGTCATAGAAAAAACTGGGAGGCTTCTCCAAGAAAGAGAAAAAAGTAAAGGAAAAATCGAAACTAGCGAAATCCAAAAAGTTCTTTTGTATGGGTTGCCTTCCAATTCAAAAAAGTTAAATAAATCAATATCTCCACTTCTTAAATTTAAAGATGATGCTCTTTCCCATGGATCCAAAGAAACTAATGAACTTCTCCAAATACTTGATAAAGTTTTTGATCAATTACCATGGGAATATACCTATAATACCAGAAAAGATCTTCCTGATGCCGAAAAATATATTGGTTGGGCTGAATTAATAGGACCAAAAGCACCATATATTTCTAATAAATACTGTCTTGGATTTTTGGTTATAGGGCCAAATACTACATACCCAGCACATTATCATCCAGCTATAGAAACATATATAATACTAAGTGGTACATCACTTTGGACACTTGATGGTAAAACTACACGTAAACAACCAGGTGATGTAATACTTCATCCTTCTGATCATATACATTCTATGAAAACAGAAAAAGAAACTCTTTTAGCACTTTATTTATGGACAGGAGAAGATATCTTAACCTCATCAGTTTATGTATAAAATTCAAACCCTTTAAAAATATTATTTATAAATAATAAGGGTTGAAAATTAAAAAAAAAAAAAAATTTTTTTTCAGATTTTTATAATTATTTATGAATGGAATCTTAAAACTAAATTTAAGCCATTCAAAAAAAAAAAAAATTAATATACTATAGATACATAATTTATTTTTATTTAATTTCTTTTTTTTTTGGAAAATAACTTAAAATAAAAAAAATTTGTGAAACTTTTCTAAAAGTATTAAAACATAT
>MCFG01000257.1:95000-100195 GCA_002104895.1 Anaeromyces robustus | reverse complement strand
AATAAATAAAATAAATGTTATAATTATAAATAATAATATTTATATATTTTTCAATATTTTACCATAAAAATAATATGAAAAAAAAAGATTACTATTGTTTTAATTTTTAATATTTTTTCTTTATTATAATTTTTTTCAAGTTTTATTTTTTAATAATAGGGAAAAATATTAAAAATTAAAACAATAGTAATCATTAACTAATTAAATATATATTATTTAAATAATATAATAAATTGATATTTGTTTATATTCTTAATAATTTGGATAATTAGATAATTAGACCATGATAGGAAAAATAATAGTTAATAACATAATTTAAGTTAATAATATTAAAATCACTTTATGTTAAGTATATTATTATAACGAATGCCGTTAAAAATGTAATATATTTTATGTAGATTTCTTTTTTTTAAAAATTCATATAACAAATGAAACTCATATGACAAATGAAACTATATGTAGATATAACTGTTTTAATAAATTAAGAATATATAATAATATATATTATATAATATGTACATTCATAATTTTTCCTATTTATTATTTAGTTATAATTATAATTAAAAAAAGATATAAATCATATAATGAATGAAAATAAACCTTGAAAATAGATAAAATATACAAGGCATTAATAGTTATTTATTAATATATATTTATATTTAAAGGTTAAATACTTCATGATAATAAACTTTCTATTTTTAATTATAAAAATTTAATACAACTTCTTTGTATAACTTTAAACTTTATTTGATAAATTCTTTAATTAATTTTTATATTAAATATTTTTAATTAATGTAAAAATTAAAAAAAATTTTTTTTTTTTAATATACACAAAATGGAATATTTTTATTATTAATTAATTATAATGGCTAAAAAGACTTGAAAAAAATTGAAAAATTTATTCATATAATAAATAAATATTTTTAATAAGTAAATAGATAAGTCACATTAATAATGTATAATATAATAAATATTATAATGTTATATTATTTAAAATATAAAAAAAAATAATTATCGAAATTAAAAAAATATTAATAAACTGAACTATTTTTTTATATGTATAATATTGATTATCACACATATATCATTTGCTTAGTAATATATTTTTAAAATGTTTTTAAAATTTTATTTTATACTTTTTATTTCTAATCCATTTTTTTTTTTCATATGCTTTTTGTTATTATTCATAATATATTTATTATATTATTATAAATTTTATATATATTACAGTTAATTTATAATATATTTATTGTTTTATTGTAACATAATCTAATATACTTTAATATATACAAAACCCTGAATTTATATATATTATAATATTTTTGAATTTAATTTAATAAGTAACTTTTTTTTTTATGTATTTTAAATGGATTATTTTTTATTATTATATTGGTATTGAAGACCGAGAATTCTATAATATATTAAACTTTATTAAATAATATAATAAAATATATTCTATAATATTTTTTTATTATAGTTGAATATATTGTTTTTTAATTAAACAAATAAATAACCTTTTTAAAATTTTAAAATATAATTTATATTAACAATATATAAAATATATTAACTGTATATTTAACCATATATTATTAATATATTATTAATTAAATTTAAATAAATTAAAAAATTTTTACAAAAAAAAAAAAAAATAAAGAAATATTTAGTAAAACAAAAAAAAAAGAAATTTTCTTTTTAAATTTTTTATAAAAAAATAATATTATTATTAATAATATTAAATAGTAAAAAAAAAAAAAAAAAATAGGATATACAATAATGAAGATTTAGATATAAGGAAAGCAAAAGAAAAAAAAATAAGAAAAGAAAGAAAATAAAAAATTATTATATTTATGTTTTAATAATTGTTTATTTTTATTCTAAAAAGTGAAATTTTATATTATAAATAATATAATCTTCACTTTTATTTTTTTCTTTGAAGAATTTATATTTATATTTATTAGAAGTTTAAAAAAAAAGTTTTTATTAAAAGTATATAATATAATTTTTAATGAAACCATTTCTATTATTTGTGAAATGAAACAAGAATATTAAATAATTATATAACAATAAAAAAGCTTTTAATTTATAACCACAAGACAAGAAAAATACAATTCACATTATATATATATTTTTTCGTTATAAATATAAAATAAAATATTTATATTATTCGACACTTAAAAAATATTTCAATAATAAAAAAGACAATCAGATTTTATATTGAGTTTATTTATATATATAAATATCTTTTTCTTTTTTTTAAATATTATTATTTTATAAATACAAAAACAGAATAATATCTATCCTTTTGAGAAAAAAGAGAAATAACGAAGAATAAATATCATTAACAAATATTGATTATTAAGGCTAATATCATTTTTTTGATCCAAAATAAGAAAAAAAATTATATTTTTTTTTTTTATTTTATTATATATATTATTTTTTTTTTAAACAAACAAACAAACAAACAGAATTATCAAAATACAAACAAGCAAACATTTTTAACGCATACGCAGTATTATATATTTTTTTTAAAATAAAATAAAAACACATATTACATAAACATATATATTAATATACATAATTACTAAAACATTTAATTTTCTATAAAAATATATAGACATATATTAAATTATTTATTAAATAGCAAAAAATTTATTTATATTTATATTAAAAAAAATGTCACATCATTCAATTTCTCCTTCAGATAAAATCACTTTCACTTCATTTAGAAAAAATGAGGAAGAAAAAAATAGTAATGAATTATTAAATAGAAGTCATAGTTATTCAATTCCAACTAGTTCTTTGTATTATGAAAGTGATTCTGAAAAAATAAGAGATTTAGATAAATCCCAAAGTTATATAAATACTATTAATATTGATTCAGATAGTTCTAAAAGTCAAAGTAATAATACAATTAAAGCAGTTCATAGTATTGTTGAAGCTGGTAGTGAGAAATCACAAAATTCAACAATAAAATTTATAAATAATAGTACATCTACTTCTCTTCAAAATAATATTCATGAAACTTCAACTTATAATAACTCCGAATCATCACCTATAACAAGATCTTCCATAACTAATGAAAAAATACTACCACCTAGTATTTCTTCTTCCACAAATAAACGTAAATCAGTTACAATAGAAAATAAATCTGAATTTGATAGTTCTAGCGTTATAGTTGAAATCAATGACCCAGAAGAAGAAATTATTAATATTGAAAAGAATGCTACTAATTCTTTGAATTCAGTAAAAGAAGGAAATAAAATGGATAATAATTTAGTGAGTGCTGATCTTCAAACTGAAGCAGCAAATCTAAAGAAAAAAATTGAATTAGCAGAAAATCGTGTTTCTATTGCTACCAGTGGTGATTTTACGTATGTTGGTGACCAACCTCAAACACCACGTGATATCTCTGATAATGAAGAAGAAAATGAAAATAATAATGAAAATAATAATAATAGTAATAATAATGTTGTTTCTAAATCAAATTCTACTAGTAAAAATTTAAAGAGAATGACAGATACTACTTCAGTTCCTCCAAACTTTGATGAAATTGAAAATACCCAAAAGAATCTTTTATTAGAAGATAAAGAAACTGCTGATCTTTCTAGTAAAGTACATAAAATATGTATTGATGAAGATGAAGATGAAGATAATACTTGTGCTATTTGTCTTATTGAAACACAAAAACCTTCAGATATTGAAAATTTGAATGGTAATAATGATGGATCAAATGAAACAGTTGTAGGACCTTCAAAAGAAGATATTGATAATTATGAATGTAAACTCCATTGTATGCATAAATTCCATTATTCATGCATAGCTCAATGGTTAGAAAGAAGTCAGAATTGTCCAATTTGTCGTATGGAAATTAAACATTATGAAATTGAAGCTATTGAAAAACGTTTTGATATCCAGATTAAAGTAAAAGAAGAAATACCATTAATACAACCACACTATAATACCTCATTATATTTTGATACTGAACTTTCAGTAGATTTAGTAAAAAATTATATGAATGAACATTTTCCATGGGTAAATTTCAAAGGTTATTTCTATACGAAATTTATCGTTTATTATGGTATGCTTCTTGGTCTTACTTTATTTGGATTCATAATATACCTAAAAAGTGTGATAAATGCTGAAATATTGTACTCAGCTACCTGTCCTATTTTAATTACATTGGCAGTGGCATGTGTTTTGACTACATGTCAATTGATTAGAAGCATTATAAAAAAAGAATTTACTTTATTAACAATTATTCATCCAAGTGCTTCTTACTTATTCTATTTCTTTTCTATACTAAATTGTATTATGTTGTTTAGTTGTATAAATAACTTTGTTATAAAATTGTACGAACCTTTTTCATTGGAAGAAATTTTCCATTTATTACTTATCGTATATTATGTTATAATGCTAGGATGGTGCTGTGTTGAAGCAAGATGCTGTTTACGTATGTACCAAGAAGATGATAGACGTAGAGTAGATGCTGATGTACAACGTAGAAATCAAGAAATTATTAATAGAACTCGTCAAGAAGATGAACAGGAAAGAGAAGAATTTGAAAGAACCTTTGGTCATTTGAATGATTAAGTTTTTTATTATTATTATTTTTTTATTTAGTTAGTTATTTATTTTTAATAAATAAATCAAAAAGAAAAATCAATTCATGAATTAGTGAATTTCAAATGAAAATATAAAAAATAAAAAATACCATGATAATTAATAAATAAAAATAAGAAGAACTAAATATAGAATAAAAATATATAATAGAAAAAAAATTAAAATAAAAATAAAAATAATATACCATAGATAATAATAAACAAATAAACAAACTAAATATACCAGAAAGTAAAAAAAAAAAAAAAAAAAAAAAGGAACTCGAAGTTAATATAGGAAACAAATAATAATAATAATAACGATAATAGAGAAGAAAAAAAAGAATGAAATAAGAATGAAACAAGTTAACAAACAAAAAATAACAAAAATATAAAAGAAGTTCAAATTTAAAGAAAAAACAATACATAATGAATTGTTCTAAAATATAATATATAGTAATAACAATAATAATAATAATATTAAGGAGTAAAACAAAAAAGTTTTTTAGAAATCGAATTTGGGATATTTTCATATATATAATTAGTGTATTATTATTATAATTATTATTATTGTTATTTTCATTATTTATAAAAAGGAAA
>MCFG01000257.1:0-92500 GCA_002104895.1 Anaeromyces robustus | reverse complement strand
TAAATAGAAAATTAATTCTATATAAATATATAACTTTGTGCTTGATAAATCAAATTTATCTTGAAAAGGTCATTACAATCAACAATAAATCATTAATGTTGAATGTAATGACCTGAATAATTAATATAATAATATTTACATCTAATTAGATCATCTTCCTATTCTAATTTCCTGTAGCAAGAAGACTTCAAATGACTTCATCTCCCTTCCTCCCATCTAAAACTTTCAAATGGTCAAGAGAAATATGTAAATCTAATGATAAATAAATCGCTCTTCACAACTCCTTTTATATTTTTGCCGCCGAGAAATTTAATTCTAATAATCTCTCCATTGATGAGATGCTGTCAAAATTTGTACAAACTTCCAATAAAGTAGGAGATAATATCAAGGCTCATCAAACCTTCAGGGTTCTTCATTTCATTGCCCTCACAATATCAAGAAACTTTCTCACAAAAAGCATATCATGTATACCAAAATCAAATATCTCCAAATTTCTTAAACTATGCCCTCACAATATCAAGAAACTTTCTCACAAAAAGCATATCATGTATACCAAAATCAAATATCTCCAAATTTCTTAAACTATGTGACTCCTATAATAAAATTTGTACAAATATTAAATCAATCAAAAAGAACATTAGGACGAATCTCTTTCTGAACTCTTGATGTCATCAAAAATAGCAATGGAAGCCTTCTATTTTCAAAGGAGGATAAGCTTCGTCGCTTTGCTGAACAATATAAACTCTTTCCCTTAAACTTATTATTTCTAATCTTAACCTGACTATAAATTCATTCTCTCGTTTTCTCCATTAACATTCCATTGGTTCTTAAACGAAGAATTCTTTCTTCTCATATTATGGGTATTTTAAATTATTACTCTCCCCTTTTAGGTTCTAATAAGACTAAAACCAAAAAAAGCCCAATCTATATTCAATAGAGAATTATTTTGGAGTCTTGGACATAAATCTATTAACCTTAATGCTTGTACCTATTCCATATCTCGCGAATTTTGGTTCATTCCTTTTTTAATGATTTGTGCTATTGCTCAAATTCGTTGTTCCGATAAGTGGGGAAAATCTTCATGTATTATTAAAGAACTAATCACAAATATTTCTACTATATCTTTATTCATGGACTAAAGAATCTCGTACTTTAAAGAAGAAATTAAAAGGTCTTACAAAAGAAAAAATTAAAAGGTCTTACAAAAGAAAAAATTATTGATAAGTATTTAACAAGGTGATGTACTAACGAAAAATCCAGCTAAAAGAGCTTCTATATACAAGGAATGTAATTATGGACCGATCTTGCTCTATCATACCCCAATACCAATTTGGATTCTTCTAGATTATGAGAATACACAGCGGTTTTCAATTTAACTACAAGTTTTTACTTAAAGGTAAATCTATACTTGAAAACTTACCTACGTGCTGCCCTTGCTATAGTGAAAAAATGCAAAGTTTTTCTCATTGGATATCTAATTGTAAGGCCTTTGAACAGGATAAAAATACAATTATTAAACACAATAAAGAGTTATTCATGAAGTTTGCCATAATTAGTCAAATTAAATCACTGGGATTTTCTAAGGACTCGGACGAAGATTATGAAAATAATATATATTACTTGATGCTTAACGTTTTTCTTGATGGGTGTTATACATATAAAAAACTAGATATTATTGGGGAACAGAGTCAGTGGCATGAACTACTTATCAAAAGTTCATCTGAGTCCCCTGTTCCAGATATTGTGGGTCTGTCGCATTTTCTTACTGTTATTATGCCAATTGTAAATATATCCTTTCGGATTCTTCTCAATTGGTATAATAACAATAAGAACATTCTGGGCGGTTTCAAGAGCGTCGACATCGAAAAGATAAGGCATGGAATTTATTCAGATAAGGATTCGAATGACATTTCATTCGTTGAATGGGGGAGGTTAGAAATTTAACTTCTTTCCTTTTTATTTAATATTTTTAATTTGATTAATATCTGTAATAAATTTTATTTATTTCTTATATTTTTTATTACTTGTATTTTATTTACATTTCATGTATTATATATTTCTTTCTTTAATATAATATATATGTCACATGTATGTTTAATTTAAATTAATAATTTTAAATAAAGATTAATCCTAGTCTAAAAAAAAAAAAAAAAAATACATCTAATTAAATAATAATTTAGTTTTTCGTAATTCAACGTCAACTGATAATACAATAGGGACATCAGAACAGAAGCATCCAATAACAATAGTCGTAACTTAATTACTTGAAGAAATATTATAAATAACATTATTTATTATCAGTTCAGTATTTAATATGATTGATTAAATATATAATTCTTCATAAATGTATTTCAAATAAATATAAATAAATAAATAAAAAAGTAAATAAATAAATAATTATAAATATATAAATAAATAAATAAATAAATAAATAAATAAATAAATAAATAAATAAATAAATATATAAATATAAATATATAAATAAATAAATAAATTAATAAATAAATATAAATATATATATAAATAAATAAATAAATAAATAAATAAATTAATAAATAATTATAAATATATATATAAATAAATAAATTAATAAATAATTATAATTATTGTTAAATAGATATATAATTAATTAGCAAAAGAAAAAAGATGGTTTAAAAAAACCACTACCATTAGAATATTAAAATTTAATTAAATTTATAACAAAGAGAAAAATAAACATATATATATATGTTTTTTTTTTATTTTTGTAACTATATTTGATTTTTTAAGAAATGATTTGATTATTAGTTTTAGAAAAACGTTGATTTTGAATAGATAAAGATTGCATTTATTTATACTACAATTGTTAAAATATATTCAAGAATTATTTAGTATAGATTTTATACTATATTACATAATCGATACACAAAATGAATTTTATAAAGTAAAAAAATTCTTATCTGAATATCTGAATATCTGAATATCTGAAAATACATATTAAATATAATTTATTATAATTATATGTTATTATTATAATCAATTTTTTTTTTGTTTCTGTTTTTAAAAGATTGATATAAATGGTTAAATTTTAATAGATATAGTTTTAATAAAATTTTCTATTCATTTCATTAGTTATTATTTATAAACTATTCATCTATTCGTAATTTTATATATGTATATTTTTTTTATAATTTAATCTAAAACTTTAAAAATTCAATCTTATTTATTAATTTAAGAAACGAAAAGAAAAAAGTATATCAATATTAATATAAATATAATTATTAAAAATTCAATCTTTTATGAATTTAAGAAACAAAAAGAAAAAAAAAAAAAGAATACTATATTAATATTAATTATAAATATAATTATAAATAATAATAGAAAAAAAATTTTATATTTCATGTACAATATATATTATAATAATATATTATATTATATTATAAATTTATATATTGTTATAGTGAAAGATGAAGTAACAATTTAAAAATTGTTTTTAATGAAACTTTAAATTCTGATAAAAACAAAAAACAAAAAACAAAAAACAAACAAAAAAAAAAAACAATAAAAATAATAATTGAAAAAAAAATTTTTTTTTTAATTTATTTGTAATTTTATTATAATTATATTTGTTTAATTAATATTCCGACACGAAAATAAATAAAGCAATATGATGTAATATAACGAAAATAATCTTTAATGTATTTATGTATTTACATTTAGATAATATATATAAATATATATAAAAGAATAATATTTGTTTATTATAGGAATACATAATAACGGAATGAAAAATTAAAATATGCATAAACAGGAATGATCAAAAAAGAAAAAGACAGAATAATCCTAATATCTTCATTAATATATTATTTATCTGATTATATCTTTTTGTGTATATTTAAACAACTTTTTTTCCCTTTATTTTTATTTTTTTAATTTTTATAAAATAATTTTTATTACATAATTTTTAAAATAAATAAATAAATAAATATAAATAATAAATACATATTTATAATTATACTTTTTATATTATAGAATTGAAAAAAACAAAAACAAAAACAAAAACAAAAACAAAAACAAAAACAAAAACAAAAAAACGACATATTAATTATAAATAATATTTCTATATCAACCATTTATATATGAATAATATACAATTGATACTTCTTTAAGAGAACATAAGTTTATAATAGTACATTAAAAAAAAGTATATACACCCGCATAAAAAAATTAAATAAATATACAATATATAAATAATTAAAAATTTTCTTTTTAAAACTTTATTTGTTCTTATTTATTTGATAATATAATAATATATTTAAAACTTTTTACATATTAATATGGTATTTTAATTGTTTGGGTAAAATTAATATTTTTTTACTATATTAATATATTATTTTTTTGGCTTCTTAAATAAAAATAATAAATGAAAATATGAATAATAATTATAAATAAATATAAATTATTACTATTATTATGATTATTATTGTTATTTGATAGAAATAAACATATATGAATATAATAAAAAAATTGATAATAATTAACTTTTTGTTAATACTCTTTTTTTTAAAAAAAATAATAAGTATAATAATATATAAATATTATTATTATTATTTTATAATAAATAGTATTGAAGAGAAGAATAACAAAATTATATATACAAATGAATATGAATTTATAAATTTTTTAGAAAAAAAAATAAAAAAAAAAAATTTTTTTTTTTAATTTTTTTCTTAAATTATTATTTATTTGTATATACAATTAAATTAAACAAAGAAAAGACCCATTCCACTGTGTGGGTAATATGGTAAATCTTTTGAATTTCTTCTTTCATTCTTCAGTACTGGAGCATTTGGTATTTCTCTAGTAGTAGAGTTTGTTCTCTTAGAGAAGAATGAAAAAGGAGAATACAGATTATCCTTAGATTTCACTGGCTGAGGCATTTTTTCAATTTTTGGTGGTGTATGTACAGAATTATTAGAATTAAAGATACCTTCAAAGATTGAATTTTGGAATAGATGCATAATTATTATTTTGATTTATATTATTTTACTTTTAATTAAAATATTTTTGCTTATATATTATTATATTTTTTCTTATACTTTTTTTATTTAATATTTTTTTAATTTTGTTTTTGTTTTTTTTTTTGTTTTTAATTTTATTTGCTTAATTTTGATTTAGAATTTATTTATTTATTTTTGATAGTTTCAGTTTAAAAAATTATTTTTTTTATTGTTTGTTTTTTATTTTGTTTATTTTTTTTTTTCTTATTATATTTATTTATCTGTTTTTTTTATTCTTTTTTTTTTTTTTTTCTTTTTTTTTTTCAACTCTTATATGTTTTATTAGCAAGTACTTTTTTCTTTTTTAGTTTTTCTTTTATTATTATTTTGTTTTGAATAAAAAAATATATTTAAATATGTACAAATAATATATATTTTTCTTATTCACTCTATATTATTATCTTAAATTAGAAAAATAGATATATAAATATCTGCTTTTTTATTTAATTTCTTCTAAAATGGTATCAATATTATCATATAAATAAATAATAATTGAGGTTATTTTTTCAATTATTATGTATTTGGTATAATATTAATTATGTTTTGGTATACTATTAATGATATTGGTATTTTAATACAGTTATATTAAATTATAAGTTGTAGTAAATTGATTACTATCGAATGAAATAAAAAATAAAATAAAAAAAAATTAAAAGATTTTAATACAGAGTAATACAATAATAATTTTTTAAATATATTTAAAATTTTTTATATATAAAATATAAAAAAGTAAAAAAAAAAAACTAAATAATATAAAAAGTAATTCCGATTTACAGCATTAAAAATAATATGTTCACATATATTTTACTTTACTTTTAAACCTTTTTTTTTCTTTTTACTTTTATTTGTGTAATAAAAAAAAAGTTCAAAAGAAAGAAGAAAAAAAAAGAAAAAAAGAGAGAAAATACAAAAAAATAAAAAAAAAAATTTATAATAAAAAAACTATATATTATTAAATTTTAAAATTTAAAAAAAAAGAAGATGGGCAAAAAAAAGAAAATTAAAGCTATTTATAGTTTTTCATAATTCTTATCCATTTATTCTAAAGAAATTTTGTTATTATTTAAATGATTAATATGTTAATATTGTTATTATATTGATAACAAATATAATTATATTGTAATTTAATAATATTAATACTATTAATAAATATTAATATTTTTTAAAATAAATTTTATATTAAATAATAATTAATAAACATAATATTTGTAAATATAATATATTGTATATAATTATATACAATTATATATATTATAATATTATTAAATCTTCATTAATTATTGTATCATAAATATAATTTTTAAATATGACTATAAGTATTAATAAATACTAATATATTTATTTTATATAAATATATTAATATATGAATATATTTATATAATACATTATAATATATTATATTATATATTAGAATGTATATAAAAATATTTATTTTGTACTGAAAATTTCAAACGTGTATACATGTTAAAATTCCATTTTTTTATATTAATAATTAAATTGTAATTTTAAATTGTAATTTTAATTATTATAAAAAATATTAATTAATTAAATGAATAAAAAATAAAAGAATTAAATAAAATATTAAAAATCAGCTCATAAATTACTAAAAGCTGAAATTGAATAAATCTTAAAAATTAGCTTACATATATTAATATTTAAAATTTTAAAATTTAAAAATATTTAAAGTTAACTTTTTTATTATCAATTATTTTATATAGCTTAATATTTAAATTATATTTTTCTTCTTTGTTATTATTATTATTTTTACAAAAAAAAAAAAATAATATTTATTATACAAAAATATTATTAGTATTTTCAATTTGTATTTTATTTTACTTTATTTTATTTTATTTTTTAATATATATTGTCTCTCTATCCATTTCAATTTCATTTATTATATTATATTAATATTATATCTTTATCTTTTTATCAATTAATCTATTTTAAAGAAGATTATTATAAATAATTTATGAACTCTATAGTTAATAAACTTTTTATTCTAAAAAGGATATTTTTTCCATTATATATAGTGAAATGCCAATAATGCAATGACATTTTTACAAATTGATTTTATTTAAAATATATTGAAATATATTAATTTTAATTTTAATTATCTATTAAAACTTGATAAGGTTTTTTTATTTTATAATAAATTTATCATCTATTAAAATAATATATAAAAATCGATTATTTTATTGGAATAAATGTTGATTTGTTTAATATTTTTTAATAGGAGAAATGAATGGAATATTTATAGTAATATTAAAAAAATATGTAACAAAAATAATTATTATAAATTATTATTATTAAATAGTATTAACAAAAATAACTATATTTGGTAATACTATTATAAAAGATTAATATATATTTTTTTAATAATTTTATAAGAGGCTTTCTAAAATAAAATAAATGAGTATTTTATTGTTTTAATAAAAATGGTTAACTTTTCATTTAAAAATATTATATTCAAAGCCATATTTGATGATATTCATTATTATTCTTAAATACTTTTTTATTCATATTCTAATTGGTTTATGCATATATATTAATTATTATTTCATTATAATTATTACTTATTATTTATTATATATTATTTATTATTTATTATTTATTATTTTTTATTATTTATTATTTATTATTTTTTATTATTTATTATTATATTATATAATATTTAATATTGCTTATTTACAACAAGTAGTAAGATGAATAATAAAAAAAATGAAACAAAGAATTGTAAAATAAGTATATTTTTTATAGCAAAGATTGGGTAATTTTAAGTTATTAAGTTTAATCTATAAAAAGAGTTTTTATTTTTTTTATCATAAATATTATATAATATTTAATATTGTTTATATATTAGTAATTATTTATTATTTACAACAGGTAGTAAGATGAACAATAAAAATATAAAAGCTTTTTTTATAGTTTAAAGTTTTTGTTTCATTTTTTTAATTATCATATATATTATAATGTAATGGCATTTATTAAATATTTTATGAACAATTTAAATAGAAAATTTTTTAAAAAAATTTTTTTAGAATAATTATTAATAATCTCATGTTAATCATTCTCTAATTTCCTTTTTTTTTCTTTTTTTCTTTTTTTCTTTTTTTTTTAAGTTTTATGATATAGCAGCTTCAATATACTCTGTACTTAACTTTACTATAATAGGTAATATATATTATAATATATTGTAATATTACTTTATAACAATTCAAATATAATATTTGTTGTTCTTATTATTATCACATTTTAAATTTATATTTTAATTTTTTTAAAAAATAAAAAAAAAAAAAACAGAGAGAAAAAAGGTTGCTCCATATATGTATATTTTTAATATTTAAGATTTTTAAAGATAAGAAAAAAGATAAAGACAATTAATAATATGGAACATTTAGTATATTTAATAATTAATAATTAATAATGTAATTATTACATTTATTTATAATAAAATGTATAAAAATAATAACCAAAAATATAATTGCGGAGATATATTGATATAACTACCAAAAAAAAAAAAAAAAGTAAAAGTAATAATTTATAAATAATATGTTTTATAAACCATTTTAATTAGTTTTAAGTAATATATATTTAAAAAATAATAATATTGCTCTTTTACATTAATTGTATTATAATTATATTATATTATAATTATATTATATTATATTATATTATATTATATTATATTATATTATATTATATTATATTATATTATATTATATTATATTATATTATATTAATATTATATTTTTTTAATGATTCATTTTTTGGTTAATAAAACTTTAATTTATTTTTTAATCATATGTCATATGTACAAAAGCAATTATGTCTTTAAATGAAATAATTTTATTAAATTATTATATTATATTAATTAAAGTTTGTAATTTCGTTGGATTAAAACTTTAATTTATATTAAAATTCAATTTAATAAAAAATTATAATCCATCACAAGGAAAATAAAATAATAAAATAATAATTAAAATAATAATAATATATAACAATTTTTGTGGTGGACATAATTATAGGTTGCATACATATTATTATTATAGTATTTTTATTATATTATATTATATTATATTATATTATATTATATTATATTATATTATATTATATTATATTATATTATATTATATTATATTATATTATATTATATTATATTATATTATATTATATTATATTATATTATATTATATTATATTATATTATATTATATTATATTATATTATATTATATTATATTATATTATATTATATTATATTATATTATATTATATTATATTATATAATATTATATTATATTATATTATATTATATTATATTATTAATATTGCATTTTTAAATTGTTTTATTATAAATGGTTTTTCTTTTTTAAGACTGTTTTATTTCTTAATTTTAATTTATGGAGTGTTAAGCAAGATAGTAGAATTAAAAATTACAAAAATTATGTGATCGTTACATTTTAATCTTTACACATTGTGTAATGTGATAGATTTTACCATTTATTAATTCATTAACTAAAAAAAGTTTTTAATATTTTGATATCTTAATTAGAAAAAAATGTATTAATAATAATTATTAATACATTTTTATATATTATATAAAATTTTAAAAATAAAACACGAGATATTAATTATTATTAATTATTGAAATTTTAACCATTCAGTAATGATAAATATTATTAGTTATTCAGTTATTATAAGATAAGTTATTTTTTTTAAAATATATATATAAATTATTGGCATATACAATTTATAAATACCATTATCCATAGATTATTTAGATTTATTTTTGTTTCTATTTGTTTTTAAATAATAATTAATATATAAAGTTTTAACATTTGTTAATCATGAAATAAGAATAATAAAAACATTTTAAAAAATTTAAATAATTATATATTAATTTTGTTCATTACATGTATGAAAACACTATAATAACAACCTTTTATAGAGATATAAACACCAATTAAAAGAAACATTTTTTTAAAAATAATAAAATTTTCAACTATATATTTGATATTAACTTTGAAATATTATATATGCATATATAATTCTTTAATTAGTGTTATAATATTAAAAAAAGTAATAATTTAAAATATTAGAATTTTTATACTTATCAAATACCCAAACATTATTATTTGGGAGTTTGATAAGTATATATTCTAAATTTATTGAATACTTAAAGTTTGAAGCCAAAAAGTTTATAAATTTAATATAAAATTTAAATAAAAACAAATATAAAATAATATGATAGAATTTTTTTAAATATATAGATATTATTATTATTATTTTATTTCTATTTTTTCTTTCAATTCTTATTTTTTTTATCTTCTATATATAATTTAATTTCTTACATATAATTTCAATTCCTTTTTTTTTTTTTTTTTTCATTATTTTGTTTTAAAAATTTTTATAATTAACATCTAAAATATATTTAAAAAAAAGTATAATATTGAAAAATAAAATAAAAATTAATATAATAAATTATGTTATTTAGCATAAAAAAAGTATAGTGAAAATTTTATTATTTATATGACTAAAATAGTTTTTATAGATACTTTTTTTCTTTTATCATTATCATCATTATCAATAATTACTAATAAAATTTAATAATCTATTAAATTTTTAAAAATTTTTTTTAAAAATTTTATATTAATAATTGTCTTATTTGATGCTATACAAAATAAGAATATGAGTAATTAATAAAAGAGTAATTAATAAAATAATTAATATCATTAAATAAGATGTTTTTTTGATAATTACTTAATTATCAAAAAAACATTAATAAGAAGGTTATCATGTATTATTAGAGTTTTTTTACTTATCTGATAATTTTTTTAAATACATTAGATAATAAAGTATTATATCTAATTTCAATGCATTATCAATAATATCTTAATTATTAATGTATTAAAAACAAAATATATTTTCATTATTTGTAAACCTGTCAAGTTAAAAATTAATAGTTATTAAAATTTTGTTGAAAAATATAATTATTATTGTAATTGCTATTATGTTTTATAACTTAAAAATATTAAGAATATCTTAATTTGCTGATAATTTATTTCTATTTGTTATTAATAACAAATAGAAATAAATTAATCCTTCAGATTTTTAAAATAGATATAATATATTTAAATAATAAACTAAATATTCATATTCATTGCAAAGTAGTATATTTTAATTCTAATTTATATATATAATAAATATTAATATTTCATAAATAATATAATTTATCATTAATAATCTTATTAATATTATTTTTTATTATTATGTATAATAAACTATAAAATTAATATTTAAAAGGAGTTATTATTAAATATTTTTTAATAATAATATATTGATATAATAGAATATATTTAGGATAATTCTAATTAAAATCAATTATTTATTTATTTAATAATAATATAATAAAAAATAAGAAAAGGTATTATTTTTTAACCATTTTTTTTCTTTTTATTATTATTATTATTTTTATTATTATTATAGAGTTTAGTACAGAGTATATTAAAAATATTATATATTAAAAATTAAAAAAAAAAGTTAGAAAACGATTAATATGAGACTATAAAATTTAATTTTTTTTTAAAAAAAACAAAGAAGTGTGCTCCATAATTGTATATTTTTTTAAAGATAAAATAAAAGGTAAAGTCAATTAATAATATGAAAACATTATAGTATATTTAACATATGACCTTATTATTGTATTATTACAATTTGTTTATAATAAAGCTCTTTAAAAATAATAAAAAAACTATATAATAGTGGAGATATACTAATATAACTAGCTACAAAAAGTGGAAGTAAATAATTTATAACCATATTAAATGGATTTAATTAATATATTTAAAAAATTTTAAAAAAAAACTAATGTTCTTTTACATTATATAATTGTATATTAATTATGTTTTGTATTTTTTAATAATTCATTATTTGGATAATAAAACTTTTTTTTTTTAATCATGGGGAAAAGTAATTATGTTTTATTAAATTATATTAATTAAAATTAGTAATTTCGTTGGATTAAAACTTTAATTTTATATTAATTGTATTATATTATAATATAACTTTTAAGATTGTTTTAAATTTTAAATTATGGAGTGTTAAGCAATATTAAAGATAGTAATAATAGTAGAATTAAAACTTTCAAATATTACGTGATAATTACATTTTAATCTTTATACATTGTAATAGATATTACCATTTTTTAATTTATTAAATAAAAGAAATTTTTATATTTAAATATTTTTATTAGAAAAAATGTATTAATAATAGTTATTATTAATACATTTTTCATTTTTATATATTATATAAATTTTTAAAAAAAAAAAAAACATGAGATTATTATTAAAATTTTAAATCATTCAGTAATGATAAATATTAGTAGTTATTTAATTATTATATTAAATATATATATTATTGGCATATACATATAAATACCATTATCTATAGATTTTTTTTTATATAATAATATAAAGTTTTAGCATTTGTTAATAACAAAATAAGAATAATAAAAACTTTTTAAAAAATTTAAATAATTATACATTAATACATTTAAATATGTTTATGAACAAAAATAATACATTTAAATTTGTTTTTCATATATGAACAAAATAATTAATATGTTTAAAATAGATTAATAATTATAGAAAAATGTAAATACATGTTCATCGTATTAAAATATAATTTATTAAAAATAATGTATGAGTTGCATTGTATTAATATAAAAACATATAATTTTATATTAAATAAATAATATTTGTAACTCTTTATCATTAAATATATTATCAATGTTGACATAATTATAAAACTAAATGATTTTTAATTAATTAACCACATCTTTACAAAAAAATCAAATTATTTAATAATATATGAATTAGATATATGAATAAATACAAATCTTTTAATTAGACTAATAATTTGTTAATATAATAATTTGTTAGAAAATAGCAAATATATGTTCATTGTATTAAATTATTTAAAAGATTTTTTTATTATTTATTTTAATATATTAAACTATATTAAATATTTTTTTTTTTTTTATGTAACTATTGACCAAAAAACTTCATTGGACAAGAAATTCCTACATATATTTCTATTGTTTATTTATTATTTTTTTAAAAATTTAATATATTTAACATAATTAAACAATTTAAATAAGTCTTTTTTTTTTTTAATATAGATTATCTACTTTATATTATTTTATATTGTAATTAGATAACATTTATAGAACCTTTTTTTTTATATATTAAAAGTAACGATAAAAGAAAAAAATAAAAATATATTACAATTCTTTATATATAATTAACTAATAAACAATTTAATTTTAATATATTATATCTTTTTTTTTTTTTTTTTTTTTGAAGTATTATTTTTCTATATTACTACTATTGGTCAAATATCTTCATTGAACTAGAATTGTCTTATTAGAATTCCTATTCGTTTATTTATTTTTATTATATAAATTATAATAAGATTAATATAACAAAAATAATACATTTAAATTTGTTTTTCATATATGAATAAAATAATTAAAATGTTTAAAATGGATTTATAATTGTAAAAAAATGTAAATATATGTTCATTGTATTAATTTATGTATGAGTCGCATTGTATTATATAAATATTTGTAACTCTTTATCATTAAATATATTATCAATGTTGACATAATTGTAAAACCAAATTAATAATTTTGACATAATTATAAAACTAAATTAATGACTTTTAATTAACCACATCTTTATTAAAAAATCAAATTATTCAATAATATATGAATTAGGTTTATGAATGAATACAAATCTTTTAATTAACCACATCTTTATTAAAAATCAAATTATTTAATAATATATGAATTAGGTATATGAATGAATACAAATCTTTTAATTAGACTAATAATTTGTTAATATAATAATTTGTTAGAAAAATATAAATACATGTTCATTGTATTAAATTATTTAAAAGATTTTTTTATTTATTTATTTTAATATATAAAATTTTATTAAATTTTTTTTTTTTTATGTATAACTATTGATCAAAAAACTTCATTGGACAAGAAAGTGTTCTATATATTTCTATTGTTTATTTATTATTATTTTTAAAAATTTAAAATATTTAACATAATTATACAATTTAAATAAGTCTTTTATTTTAATATAGATTATCTACTTTATATTATTTTATATTGTAATTAGATAATATATTTATAGAATTTATACTTTTTTTTATTTATTTATTAAAAGTAATAATAAATGAAAAAAATAAAAATATATTACATTTCTTTATATATAATTAACTAATAAACAATTTAATTTTAATATATTATATCATTTTTTTATTGATGTATCATTTTACTATATTACTACTATTGGTCAAATATCTTCATTGAACTACAATTTTCTTATTGGAATTCCTATTCGTTTATTTATTTTTATTTTATAAATTATAATAAAATAATATTAATATATATGACATTGTGAAATATTATTTTATAATATATTTAACATGATTACTGTCAATTAAATAATTTAATATATTTAACATAATTAAACAATTTAAATAAGTCTTTTATTTTAATATAGATTATCTACTTCATCATTATATAAAGAAAATTTCAAATTTATATAAATAGCGAACATTTATCTTTTGAAATTTTTCAAATTCATTACTTTTATTATTTGAAATTTAAATAATACCTACTTTATCATTATATAAAGAAAATTTCAAATTTATATAAATAGTGAGCATTTATCTTTGTAATTTTTTAAATTCATTACTTTTATTTGAAATTTAAATAATACCTTTATATAAATAATGAAATTTTTTTTCGATAAAGAATTTAACAATAATATAAGACCATTTCTTGATGTGGCAGATCAACTTAAAGAAAGTTTAATAGACACGGATTTACCCATTATTGTTGTTTTCGGTATATATATGACCAAATATGAATATATATATTAAATATATATATCACTTATCAATTAATAAATTCTTATATTTAAATTTTTTAATATTATTTTAATTCATATTATTGAAATATAATAGGACTACAAAGTCATGGAAAAAGCAGTACACTAGAAAGAATAATAGGTATTAACCTTCCAAAAGGTAATGGAACTGTAACTATTTGTCCTATCAAAATAGTTTTGAGAAACTCTAATAAAGATTATGCCAGAGTAAAATTTGAAAAAGACAACTATTATGAAGATGAAAATGATAACTTACCATTAAATAATATAATCGCTAAAAAAATTGATGAATTCCAAGAAATAATTAAAAAAAATAATGATGTTAAAGATGATGAAATAAAATTATTTGATGAAGTCATTGAAGTAGATGTGTTTAGAAGAAATGCTTCAGATTTGACCTTATATGATCTCCCAGGATTAAATCTTCGAGAAAGCATACAAGAACAAAGTGAAGAAATAAACAAAAAATATTTAGAAAAAGAAGGAACTACTGTTTTATTTGTTATGAGTGTTGAAGAAGAAATAACTAATAATTATGCCGTAAAATGGATCAGAGAAAATTCGCAAAATTTCAAAAACTTCGAAGAAAGATTTAATCCTGTACTTACTAAAGCTGACAAACTAGATAATAGAAAATTGGAAGATTATTTAAATGAAATAAAAGAGATAGGATTTAAAAATAAACCATCTTTACTTGTTAATTCACTTGATGAAACAAGAGAAGAAAACTATATCATTAATAATATTCTTAGAAATAATGATGAATTATTTAATATTGATAATACTAATGATTTTCCTATTTATATAGGTATAAAAGAGTTAATTAATCATTTAATTGAAATCCAAAAAAAAAATTTATATAAAATATTTTCGAACAATAATATTTATTCTCATATTAAAAATGAGATACAACGTATTACCAATAAACTTAACAACATACCAGAGAATTGTAAAAGCAAAGAAGAAATGACAGAAAAAATCAATGAATGTATGGAAGACTTTAGTGAAGCTTTAAAAGAAAATTTAGAATTGTTAGATTGTGATGAAAATGGAGAACCAAAAGAACATTTATTAAAATATATCCTTGATACGAAATTTAAATTATTTAAAAAAGAAGTTAAAGAAGAAATGAATGCATTATTAACAGAACTTTTTTGCAAAAAGGTTTCTAATAATATTGTAGAAACAAATATTGATAATATTACTGTTTTCAGAAGTTCAATTCCATATTCCATATTACTTAAACCAGAAATTAAGCATATTCTTAATTGCTGCAAATGTCGTCACCGAATTTATGGCCTATTTAGAAGTTATGTTAGATAGATTCCTTGATATGTTATTTATGAATATTAAAACCAATTTATATTCAAATTTAACTAATAGAGATACTATAATTGATATTCATAATAAGTTAAAAAATTTAGATTTTGAATCAAATAAAAATTTAATGGGAATCTCTCCAAAAATGAATAATGAAAAATTGGAATGTGAAAAAAAATTGAAAAGTTTACTTGAGGCAGAAGAAATACTTAAAAAATTGGAAATTCGATAATTACAAATATTAAATAATATTAGATATACTATATAATATTCATTCGAAAAATAATAATATATATTATAATTTTTGCTAGTTCATTTCAATAAAATTAAAATAATTAATATTACATTATAATATCAGTATAATAATCATCAGTTAAAACTAACGAATAACCAATAGATTCATACATAAATTTAATTATATAAAACTATGATGAAGTAATATTTTATACATTACTTACTACGATAATACAATATTATATTTTTTATATACAACTAAAATTAATTTTATTTCATTCCATTGAATCTAATACTATCTTATTTAAAAAAAATTATTTATTTATCAACAATTTGATAAATAAATATATATGTATACATATACATATTTTGATATTACAATATAATTTATAATTTATACATATTAATATATTGTTTTTTTTTTTTTATGTAAATTATTTACATATATATATTTGATATAAATTAAAGAAATAAATTAATATATTATAAATAATTAAATTGTTATTAATATTTATCTTATAAATACCAAGTTCTTTTAATAATTATTATTTTTTTTAAGTAATATAAATATATAAACATTATTAATATAAAAATAAAATTTCACATATAATTTTTTATAAATTTATAAATATTATCATGATCATATTATAACCAAATTATATGTCTATTATCACTCTTTTATAACAATACCTTTTAATAAATATTGGCATGATAATAATTAAAAAAGCAAATGTTTTGTTTTATACTTATTATTTACTAGCATGATAATAATTAAATTATGTTTATATTATCATTCTTTTATAGCAATACCTTTACTTTTTTAATTATTATCGTCAATATTTATTTAAAATTTTTATATTATTTATTAACATGATAATAATTAAATTATATTTATATTATCATTCGTATATAACAATACCTTTTAATAAATATTGACATGATAATAATTAAAAAAGTTAAATGTTTATACTTTATTATTTATTAAATTACATAAATGAATAGTGATATTTATAATTGTATATTAAAAATGTTTTAGATTTTATAAAAATAATAGTAATATTAAAAAAAAAACAATTTATTTAATTATTTAAATATAATAATGTTTACATAATTAAATAAAGCATAAAACTTTAAACGAATAAATTCTTTCTTTTTTTTCTATTTTTTTTCTATTTTTTTTCTTTTAATTTAAAAAAGCGCCGTACTTTAAAAATATTAATAATTAAATACGGCTATTTTCTATTTAAAATATAAATATTTTCCATTATAATTGGTACAATATAATTTTTATAAATAAATATGAAATTATATACAGAATAGAACTATAAATATCTAATTATAATAAATTAAAATATTAATTTGTGTAACATTCATCTCTTTTGGTTTAACTTTATTAAATATAAAATTTTTTTTCATATAAATTTAATTTACATTTATTATAATAAAATAATCATTTATTAAATATGAAAAGAAAAAAATAAAAATTATAGTATTTAATATTATTAATATATTACAATATTACAATAATTATATGCTTTTTTTTTTTTTTGTTTCCATTGTTTGAAAACTACAAATAAATAATCCATATAAATGAAAAAAAGATATTAAACTTTATTTTTTTCATATAAATACAAGCATTTTTCTTTATCAATTTTTTTTTTTTTTAAGTATTCTTCAACTTTCATTTATTTTTCAAATTGTATTTTTATTAATATATAAAAGTTAATTCTTTTTTTGTAGATAATAAATAATTAAAAAAGAACTTGTATATATAAATATTATTTTATTCAAAAAAATATAATACAATTCAAAGAAAAATAATAAATTAATAATTTTTAAATTCACGTATAATTAATTAGATTTTTAATAATAAAAGAAAATATAGCTTTAAATTTGTAAATAATAAACAATTTCTTCTTATTAAAAATCTTTTATTAAAATCAGAAAATTTTTAAAATATTTAAATAACTTTACAATATTTGTAAATATTATAATTTATAAAAAACAGCATAAACAAAGATATATAATTATTGAAAATGGTAAAAATTATCAACATTCTTAGTATTATTCTTCCTCTTGTATTATCTGTAAGTGCTATCCCAATTCCACAAGATATGGGCAGTATGCCAGGCGGTGATATGGGAGGCTCTATGCAAGGTGGTGGTATGCCAGCCGGAGGAGATATGGGAGGTATGCCAGCCGGTGGTGATATGGGAGGTATGCCAACCGGAGGAGATATGGGTGGTATGCCAGCCGGTGGTGATATGGGAGGTATGCCAGCCGGAGGAGATATGGGTGGTATGCCAGCCGGTGGTGACATGGGAGGTATGCCAGCCGGAGGAGATATGGGTGGTATGCCAGCCGGTGGTGACATGGGAGGTATGCCAGGAGGAATGCCAGGTGGTGACATGAGTGGTGGAATGCCAGGAGGAATGCCAGGTGGTGATATGAGTGGTGGAATGCCAGGTGGAATGCCAGGATTCGGTGGTGGTGATATGGGTGGCGGTATGCCAGGAGGAATGCCAGGATTCGGTGGTGGTGATATGAGTGGTGGAATGCCAGGTGGAATGCCAGGATTCGGTGGTGGTGATATGAGTGGTGGAATGCCAGGAGGAATGCCAGGATTCGGTGGTGGTGATATGGGTGGCGGTATGCCAGGTGGAATGCCAGGTGGAATGCCAGGTGGTGATATGAGTGGTGGAATGCCAGGAGGAATGCCAGGATTCGGTGGCGGTGATATGGGTGGCGGTATGCCAGGTGGAATGCCAGGATTCGGTGGTGGTGATATGGGTGGCGGTATGCCAGGTGCTATGGGTGGTGGCTTCCCAGGAGGAATGGGAGGTGGAATGCCAGGCGGTGATATGGGTGGCGGTATGCCAGGTGGTATGGGAGGTGGCTTCCCAGGAGGAATGGGTGGCGGTATGCCAGGAGGAATGGGAGGAATGCCAGGAGGTATGGGAGGAATGAAAAAGTAATTTTCATTCACTACCTGAAACCATAAACCCTCTTTATTCCTTAATATTATTTTTATAATAAAAAAATGAACCTATTTCTCTATAAATTAATATCTTCATAATCATTTCCAAAACTACTACCTTTAATATAAGCTATCAATCTAAAAAGCCCAAAAATATGCCAAAATATGGTGTCATCTAAATATAAACCATCAATCTGAAAACCCATACTATTAATCTAAACTATCCATCGGAAAACCCAATACAATTTTATTTTATATAAAACCTCTCACACATATCTAAATTATAGAAAATATAAAATAATATTATTTTATTAAATAAATTAAATCATTAATAATAATAAAAACATTTATATATTAAACCACCTATATATTTAATATTATGATTAATCAATACTATTTTTAATAATTAATAATGTAAATAATAAATTATTTTTATTAAAATAAAGTTTTTATTCGTATAAATAAAAAAATATTGTTAATACTATTCTTATTAGTTTTAGTGTATCATTATATATTTTCATTATATATATATATATATATATATAAATTATTTTGTATTTACATTTTTAATAAGAATTTTTATGTATCTTTTCATATTATAATCATTCAAATTTCATCAAAGATGAAACATTAAAAAATTTTATACATAAAAAAATGTATAAAATTTTTTTTATTTATATTTAATTTAATTTTTTTATTACAATTTAATAATATATTAAATATTACCAATTAAATTTATTTTAATATATTATTTATATATTTTTTTAAAAAAATTTTTTATATAAATAATAATACTATAAAATAATATTTTTATAGTATTATTATTTTAAAAAATTGAATATCTTTTTTTTTTTTTTTGTTATTAAATATTTTAATTAAACCAAAACTCTATTTGATACTAATATTCTTTAATATTTATTAAAAAAATTTTTTTTTTCTTTTAGGCTAAATTAAAGCTATTAAATAAAAGTAAATCAGTAAAAAAAAAATATATAAAATAAATAAATGGTTTATGTATATAATAATTATATTTAATGTGTTATATATAATAATTAGTATTTGATATTTAATATTTAATTAGTATAATTATTTTTTAATTATAATATTATGTAATAATGATCAAATTTTATTAATTAAACTAAAGTTTTGTTATAAACTAAAATATACATGATTTATGTATATCATATAATTATGCTTTTGTTATCATCTTTTTGTTTAATTCATATCATAAATAATTATTAATATATTATTAATTAAAGTTTTTTTTTCCATATTTTCATCATTATGCAAAGATATAAACAACTTTACCCATAATTTTTTATAACATATATAAAATTAAGAAATAAAGAAATCAATACATAAAATTCTTAATATATTATAAATTAAAGTTATTTAATATTTACATTTTTATTAACTATTTTTTTATTTAAAGTTTTGTTTATATTGTAATATTTAAAGCCGTATTAATATATCATTTTAATTAAAAAATATATTAATTTCTTTTTTATTATTTTTATTATTTATCAAATAGAATACGGCTATTTTATCTTATTGAACTAATAAAAATAGCTAAATATTAATATAATAAAACTAATTCTATTCCTTTTTACTAATTTGTGTAATCAATATCAAATTTGTACAACTTATTTAAATAAAAAATTATTATTAATTAATATATTTTTTAAAAATTTAAATTAAATATATTAAAGTTATATTTAAATATTGAATAATAAATTTGTTTATATTGATTAATACTTTTATTACTTTTTTTTTTCATAAATGGATAAATTATTCAACATAACCATAACAATAGAATATGAAAAAAAATAACTTATAATTAAAATTTTAAAAATTTAAATTTTAAATTTTTATATATAAATCATTTTTTAATCTTTTTTTTTTACTCTACTTTTACAAATTTTGATAAAACGTATTATTATTTATACATTAATTATATTTCAGTTTTTGTAAACCTTTTATAAAATATATATAATAATAAACAATTATAAAAAAGAAAAATATTTTTAAAACAATAAATATTATAAACTATATATTATTTTTTAAAGTAGTAATCCAAAAGAAAAATATAATATTTAATAAATTTTATTAATTAGTCATAATATAAAACTTCTATATATAAAATTTAAATATACCATTACATTATTAAAAAGATATAAAATACAATTATTAAAAATGGTTAAGATCAATATTTTTAGTTTTATCCTTCCATTCATTCTTTCTATTAGTGCTAACCCAATTCCACAAAATACTGCTGTACAACCAAAACAAGAAACAGCAACTACTGGAGCAACATCAACATCTAATGGAACAACTGGGAGAATTACTGGAGGAACATCTGCTGGAGCATATAATGATATAATCAATTATATTTTAAATGCCGTAAATAATGGTTTTAATATTCCAGGTTTTAAAGCTGGTAATGATGGTGTAAGTATTAATATCCCAGGTTTTTCTGGTAAAATAGGCCCTGATGGTATAAGTGGTAGTCTTGGTGGTGGTATACCTGGTATGAGTGGCAGTTTAGGAGGTAAAATAAGCCCTGATGGCACAATAAGTGGTAGTCTTGGTGGTTCTATTCCAGGTATGAGTGGTAGTCTTGGTGGTGCTGTAAATAAAAATGGTATGAGTGGTAGTGGAGCTGGTTCTATGCCAGGTAATACTAGCAGTTTTGGTGCTACTATAGATAGTAGTGGTAGAATGGTAGGTACTGTGAATACAAATGGTGTTTCTAATACTTTTAGTAATACTATTTCAACTGACAAAACTAATACATCAACTAATAATAAATCAACAACTAATAGTAATACAACAGGAAATGCTCAATAATAAAAAATATTTAATCATCATTTAGTTAAATGATATAATGTGTAGAATATTTTTTTACTATATTTATTAAATATAGTTATCATAAAGCATGTAAATAATAATTTATAGATTTAAATATTTTTATTATAATTTAATAAAAAAGCAATAATTAATATTAAAAAAATATTCCTATATAAAAACATAAATAATAAAAGAAATCATTTATAATTATATTTAGAATTTTTTTTAAACTATTAAACCTGTTTTTTTTTTATTAAATCGATGTAAATATCAAGTATATATATATATATTTAAAATGAAAAACAAATAAAAAAGTATTTATATTGTTATCATAAATATAATATTCTTTATCTCAAAAAAAGTGTCTCAGAATAAAAATATATATTTATTTAAACATAATATACTTTTTATTAGTAAAATTATTATATAAATGAATTGTTATTAATAAATTTGTTATATCAATTATAAGTTTATATTTGAGATTAATATTATTTATTAATAAATGAATATTAAATGTTATTTTTTATATTTTAATTAAAATATATTAATACAAAATATATTAAATAATAAATAATATTAAATATTTAAAAAGTTAATAAGGATTTATAAATATTAATTATTATAGTAAAAATAAATAGATAAATAAATATATAATTATATAATAATAATTATGATGATAATATTACTATTCTTCCTATTATTCTATACTATCATATAATTATATATATTTTTTGGTTAAAATAAAAAATGATTAATATAAATATATACGTTAATCATTTTTTAATAAATATTTTTACTAAATCTTTTATATATAAACTAAAGTTTTTTTTCTCTTGGCTTATTTTCTTAATTATTTACTTTATAAAAGTTGGTATATAAATATAATAAATAACAATTAATAAATATTTATTTATATAAAAATACTATTAACTGTGTATTGTTTTTTTTTTTTTTTTGTTTTTTTTTGTTTTTTTTTGTTTTTGTTTTATATTAAATAATTAGATAAATATTTATTTATGATTCTATATTAACATATATATAAAAATTACTCTTGTTACATAAATTAACATATATATAAAAATTACTCTTGTTACATATATTAACATATATATAAAAATTACTCTTGTTACATAAATTAACATATATATAAAAATTACTCTTGTTACATATATTAACATATATATAAAAATTACTCTTGTTACATATATTAACATATATATAAAAATTACTCTTGTTACATATATTAACATATATATAAAAATTACTCTTGTTACATATATTAACATATATATAAAAATTACTCTTGTTACATATATTAACATATATATAAAAATTACTCTTGTTATAAATGTAGTTATAATAATCGTATAAATAAAAGTCATAAAATATTAATATAAATTATAAATATAAAAAAAAATCATTAAACAATTTTTTCTTCTAAATTTAATATTAAATATAAATAAAATATATCATGACCTATGTTTATAACTACATTTGTAACAAGAGTAATTTTTATATATTTATTTTAATATTTAATTCAGAAAGAATAACATTATCATAATAAATATTTTTTATGATAAAATTTATGTATTATTAATTTTTAATAAATAATACAAAAATTTTAATTATTATTCTAACATAAATAATGATAAATTATAGATTTAGAGTTTTACAACCAAGGAAAATTTTAAATCTCTCATCATAAAAATATTATTTATTTAAATTAATGAGATCATGTTATATAAATATTTTCCATTTTTATTGGTACATTTTATATTATTATGTATTAAACTTTTAGTTTAATACATAATAATATAAAATGTAATAAATAAGAAATACTGAAGAAATACTTGGTATTAAATAATTAAAATTATTTTATGATAATATTATTTTATTATTTGATCATAAAATACTTTAATTTATAATATTAATATGTAATATTATTTATATATATGAATAAAAAAAATTAATTACATATAAAATTAGATTATTGTAATAATTTTAATTATTTATTTCCATTATTTATTTTATTTATTCGAGTTCATGTAAATGAAGAAAAAAAAATTATATTTTACAATTTATTTTTCCATATAAATACCAGTGTCTTTTTCATTTTTATTATTTAAAATTCATTAACATAAATTTATAATTATATATAATTATTAATATTGAGAAAAATTAAATATAATAAAAAAAGTCTTTATCGTTATTTAAAATTACAATTATAAAAATTCAATAATAATTAAATAAATAAGACTAAAAGCAATATATATTTATAATTTTTAAATATATAATATAAAAAATTTTTATTTATATTAATAATTAATAAAAAAATATTATTAAAATTGAAAATATACTAAAAACACTTAAAAAAAAACATATATATATATATATATATTATAAACTTTAAATTATTATATACTATTTGTTTTTGTATATTAAAGAAAAAAAAAGAAATAAAAATATAAAATAAATTACTAAAAAATGGTCAAGATAATTAAATTTATTGGTTTTATTTTACCACTTTTTATATTACATATAAAGGCTGTCTCAATTTCACAAGATACAAATAATGATATGTCAAAAACAATTAAAACTATTATAGCTCAACCTAAAATCATAACAGATAATAAAAATATTATTCCAATTCAAAGTAAAACTATTTCAATTCAAAATGAAAATATCCAAGGAATATCTGTCGGTAACATAAATAGTAATATACCAAATCAAAGTATGACTGTTCAATTTCAAATTAAAACTATATCAGAAATAACAAATGGAGAAAATGGTAATAATATTCCATATAAAGGTATGACTATCCCAATTCAAAATAATACTATCTTTAAAATAAGAAAACCCATTTCAGGAATAAATAAAACTATATCAAGAATAAATAAAACTATTTCTGGAGTAAGTAAACCCATTTCAAATCAAAATAAAATTATTTTAATTCAAAGTAAAATTATCTCTGGTCAAAGTATGACTGTCCAAATTCATAATAAAACTATTCTAAGTATTAATAGAAATGGTATATTGACTAGAAATAAGATTTCTCGAGAAATACCAAAAAGTATGAGAAGTATGATAATTTAGTTAATAACAAGAAAGAATATACAGAGGGAAAAAATAATTTCTTTATTCCTTAATTTTAAATCCAATCATCAATAAAAAAAATTATAAAATAAATCAATATATAATTATATAATATAAAAATCTTAATAATGAATTATTATATAATAAAAAATTATATATTTTTAATATCATAATTATTATTATTCAATAATACATGTATAAATATTAAATTTTGTAAAATAAACATAAAATAAAACTTTTATTAAAAATAATATTAATAAATATTAATAATTAATAAGCATGTATCATATCGTCTATAGTTTGAATACATTATCATGAATTATAATTATTTAATATATTGTTATAAAAAGAATTATATAAATTAAGGTTTATATAATTCTATTATAAAATAGTCATAATAATAATAAAAGTAATATTTAATTTATAAAAAAAAGCCGTAATACGAAATATTTTTTAAAAAAAAAAAAAAAAGATAATAACATATAAATAAAAAAAATAATTAATTGTGTAACCTTTATCTAATTTATGAAACTTATAAAATTTAACTATTTATTTATTTATTTCTGGATAAGGAGTCTTTTCATTTATTTTTTATTTATATTTTGTAAAATAAAAAAATAAAACAAAATAAAATAGGATTTTTTTTTATATATTTAAATATATATTAAAATATATTTATCCTTTAATAAAATAATTAATCCTTTAAATATATAACTATTATTACTTTAATTATTTTTGTCTATATATGGAAAATTAAAATTGATACATTATATTATCAAAAGATAATTAAAAAATAAAAAAAGAAAAAAGAAAAGAGTCACAGTTTATTATTATATATATTTTTTAATTTTTATTGTTTCGAATTTAAATAAATTAACCAAATATAGTAAAAAAATAGTTAATTATATCAATTATAAAAACAAAAGCAAACTAACAATTAATTTCATATTTTATATAAAACCATATAAAAACCTATATTTTTTTACTTTTTTCCAATAATTTAACCTTAAATAGGTCTTATCTTTAATTGATTTTTCGTTTTATATATAACTGATATAAATGAATAACTTTTCTAAGTAATAATAAAATAAGAAAAAGAAGAAAAAGTAAATATAAGAAGCTTATGCTTTAATTACTCCCTCAAACAATATTTTATTAAAAATTAGAATAATCTTTATTAATAAATTTTGAAATTATTTTAAACAAAGAAAAAAAAACTTCAAAACAAATCTTCAATATACAATCTATCTTATATATAGCAAGAATATAAAACTAAAATATTTGTTATTAAAAAGAAAAAAGGAAAAAATTAAAATGGTCAAAATTCTTAGTATTATCCTACCATTTATACTATCAGCTAAAGCAATACCGGCATCACAAAATATGGATAGTAATATGTCTGGGAGTATATCTAGTGAAATATCTAATGGAATATCTGGAGGATTGTCTGGAGAACTACCAGGTGGTGTAGGTGGTAGTGTAGAAGGTAAAGTTAGTAGTAATGGTATAAGTGGTAGTGTTAATGGTAGTATCCCGGGTCTAAATGGTAGTATAGAAGGTAGTATCGATGATAATGGAATAAACGGCACTATTAACTTAGGAAATAGTAGTATAAGTATAGGAAATAATAATGGTGATAACACTAATGATAATAAATCAAATAATACTGCTGGTGATACAGTTGATGATATAACCGAATATGCTATAAACGATAATGCAACCGAATTTAAAAATAATAGTATCCCAAATATAATTTGTTATAAAATCTATAGTATACTATATTCTGTTATAATATATTACATAATAACTTTATTAGATTAAACATTATACACTAATACTATAATTAAAACCTTAAATATAATATGCACTCTTTTAAAGAAAATAATAGATTATAATAAAACTTAAATTATATGTATAAAAAATATTTTAAATAAAATTGCAATATTATTATTAAAAAATATATATATAGTATTATTCTAATATTAATGTATCTTCTTAAAATAAGAAGAAATTTCATAATCCTTTCTAGTTATGGAATAATGTAAATAAATACTATCAGAATAAATAAATATATTAGATAAAATAAATAAGCAGTATGATTGCAATAAATTTTTGACAAACATAAATAATTGTTTGTTTGTTTGCTTGTTTTTTTACATTACGTTAAAACAAAAAAGTGCTTTTTATTACTTTTTGTATTAAATTTATTAAAAAAAAATATTATTAAAATGAAAAAAAATATTTCATATCAAAATATATTTCAAAAATTTTTAAATAAAAGCTTTTTTTAAAAAATTTATCGAAGAATTGATTTTGGTTTTAACATTGATACTTGTTACTTTTTCAAGTCCTCCTTCAAATATTCAAAATATAATAATTTAAATCCTCATAACAATCAAATATTTTTTTTTTAAAAAAAATTAATTGAAAATATATAAAAAATATTTTTCTTCATCTATTATTTTATTAAATCCTCATAGCAATTAAATATTCTTTTTCTTTAAAAAAAATTAATTGAAAATTATAAAAAATATTTTTCTTCATCTATTATTTTATTAAATATTATGATGAATATAATACTTGATAAAATACAAAAATATTGAAAAAAAATATGGTCAAATAAAATTTGATCATTTTATCTTTTTTAATACTTTTGCTTAATCATATCGATTTTTTATGTTTTATTTTTTTTTTTTTGTTTTTATTTTTTATTTTTTTTTTTTTGTTTTTATGTTTTTATGTTTTATGGTTTATATTTTTTTGTTTTTGTTTTTGTTTTTTATTTTATTTTTTTTTCTGTTTTTTTATAAAATAATCAATATTAGATTATTATATTAACAAATAATTAATTATTATTTATTTATTTATTTATTTATTTATTTATTTATTTATTTATTTATTTATTTATTTATTTATTTATTTATTTATTTATTTATTTATTTATTTATTTATTTATTTATTTATTTATTTATTTATTTATTTATTTATATATTTTTATAGTAATTATATATAATATATAGTAACGTAAATAATAAGTATTATAATTATTCTTATTAATTATTGATGCCGTATCTAATAATAGAATTATATATAAAATATTATTTATATATATTAGTTATTTTTTAAAATAATAATTATTATAATTATTCTTATTATTTATTAATGCCGTATCTAATGATAAAATTATTTATAAAAAATTAATTATATAAAAATTATTCCAAGAAATAATATTATTTATTAATTACTTTTTTATTTTATAAATAATAATTATAATTTTAATTATATATAAAATTTTATTATAAAATACGACATCAATAAATAATAAAAAAAAATTGTTATTAACCATTATTTATTTATTTCAGTACGTTAGTACTATAATAAATAAATAAATAAATAAATATATTAATAACTTAATAAAAAGAATTTTTATTAATAAAAAATAAAATTTAATATCACTATAATTATATTTAATATTATATATATGTATAATTCTACCAATAAATAATAGCTAATATTATAAAAATAAATATTAACTATTATTTATTTTATATAATTATTATTTTTGGAGAATTATTTATTTAATAAATAATAAATTATTTCTTGGAAAAAGATAAATCTAAAATAATTAAAAAAATAAATTAATCATATTTAACCTAATTTATTATTATTATCAACTTGAATTTTTATTAATATAATATTATATTTTAATTATTATACATAATATATTATTTATTCTTTTTATCTTATTTACCGTTTATCTTGATTAAAAAAATAATTTATACTATGAAAAAAATTTTTGTATAAATATAGATCATTTTTCTTCTTTTTTACTTATTATTATCAACATAAACTTGTATATAATTAAATATAATAAAACAATTAAGATAAAAAAATTTTATTTTTGTAAATAAAAATAATTATTGTATTATAATATCTATCACAATAATAATCATTTATTACTTTTAAAAAAAATTTTTATTATAAATTAATTAAAATCAAAAACATTATTTATTGAAATTTTTTATATAAAATATTTATTACCTATAATAATAATTTTCATATAATTAAATTAAATTAAAAAAAATTTTGAAAATGGTCAAGGTTATTAATCTTTTTAGTTTAATTCTTCCACTTGTTTTATCCGTAAATGGTCTCCCAGCTGAAGTTGAAACTACTGGTAATGTAGAGGATACAATTACAACTAAAACTATTCCTGAAGGTATTCAAACAAAAACTCTTCCAGAAGGATTTAATACTGATAAGTTCCCTCCACCACCACATTTCAATCATACTAATGGAGAATTCCCTCCACCACCACTAATTGGTTTTAATCATACTAAAAATGGATTGCCAAAACCACCAAAAGGTTTAAATCATACTGAAGGTATGTTCCCTCCTCCTCCACCATTTGGTTTTAATCATACTAAAGGTGATTTTCCAAAACCACCACATGTTAATTTAACTGATGGTGAATTTCCACCACCACCAAAATTTGAGGATGGTGAATTCCCTCAACCACCAGAAGGTTTTAATTTCACTGAAAGTGCATTCCCACCACCACCACCAAACTTTGAAGATGGTGGTGGTGGTGGTGGTGGGAATAATAATTGTTGATACTAATACTACAGAAAATAATCAAGAAGTAGAAGCTGAAGCTGATGTAACTAATGAAAATGAAGAAAATATTGAAGAATAAATGAAGAAATAAATACTTCTAAACTTAATATATATATTTTAAATATAACTATATTTAGAATTTCTGTATATATTTATAGTTTCTATATAATAAAATAAAATATTTAATTAATATTATTATAAATTATATGAAAATTTTTATATGTTCATTATTTTTTGTGTAATATATTTATATATTGTATTATTATAATATGTTTTGTTTTAAAATCTATTATTTTTTATTTATTAAATTATTATAATATATTCTGTTTCAAAATATTTTAAACTTAATACATTATATTTATATCAATAAAATTATATATTTATATTTTCAATAATTTTTTAAATACTATATTATCTATAAACCTAATTCATATTTTCATATTTTAGAAATGTTAAATCATAAAGAATAATTATAATCTATATAATATAATATAGTAAAATTATTAATATAATAAATTATATATTTAACATATAATTAATTATTATATATACATATACAAATTATTTTTATTATAATATTAACAAAGAGTATTATTCTTTGAAATTATTGTTATTTCTATAATATTTATATTTATATTTATTATTTATTTGCATTATACATTTTTATATTTATTTAATAATGATATATACAATTTAAATAATTTTTATATATATTTATATTCTATATATATATAATATTAACACATTCATTATTTAAATATCTTTAAAAAATTATCATACTATGTTTTTTCTTTATATTATAAATGCAAAAAAAAAAATTTAATTTATTTATTATTTAAATAAAAAAATAAATTTATAGTAAATATAATAATTAAAAAATAAACTATAAATAAAAAAATAAATAAAAAAAATAATAATGATTATAATTATTATAATAACATTGATTATAAATATATAAATAAATAAAACTATTAAATTATATAAAATATGAAAATATAAATATATATGTAAAATAAAAATTAATGAAAAAAATAATGAAATAATGAAATATATCTAAAAAAAAAAAAAAAAAAAAAAAAATACTATATACAATAAATATAATATATACTAATCAAAACTAATTAAGAATATTTATATAATAAAATTATTGACAATATATTGACAATAAAAAACACAACAAAAACAACAGAAAGAACAAAAAAAGTATTTTTATTTATAATTTATAAAATCTTTATTTGAATTATTTTTAATCAGATATTCTTTATATAAATTAATATAAATTATATAAATTATAAAGGGAAAAAAAATTAAAATTAAAAATTTTTTAATTCGAATTTCTTTTATATTATATATTTATTATAAAATATCCCAAGTAAAATGTATAATTCTACCAATAAATATGGCATAATATATTAATAATTATTTATTATATTTTGTTTATATATTATTTTTCATTATTAAATAATATTTTATATGTTTATTATTTTTTTGACTTTTTGGAGAATTATTTATTTAATTATTTACCTAATAAATAATAAATTATTTCTTGGAAAAATATAAATTTAAAATAATATAAAAAAAAATAAAAAAATATATATTATGAAATATTTATATAAGTATAATAATAATATATTTATATTACTATTAATAAATATATTTATATTTTATATTAAATATAAATATAATAAATGAAAAATGCTTAGCACAAAATAAACTAATAATTATTTTTTAATTATTATATATTGTTGTATTTAATATAATATTAATTTAGTATGGTTATTATATTATTTATTCTTTTTATTAAGATTTTATCTTATTTATCTTGGTAAAAAAAATTATTTATAATAAATGAAAAAAAATTTTATATAAATATAGATCTTTTTTCTTCTTTTTTACTTATTATTATCAACATAAACTTGTATATAATTAAATATAATAAAACAATTAAGATAAAAATTTTATTTTTGTAAATAAAAATAATTATTGTATTATAATATCTATTATAATATATAATAATCATTTATTATTAATTAATTAAAATCAAAAACATTATTTATTGCAATTTTTTAAATAAAGTATTTATTACCTATAATAATAATTTTCGTATAATTAAATTAAATAAAAAAAATTTTGAAAATGGTCAAGGTTATTAATCTTTTTAGTTTAATTCTTCCACTTGTTTTATCCGTAAATGGTCTCCCAGCTGAAGTTGAAACTACTGGTAATGTAGAGGATACAATTACAACTAAAACTATTCCTGAAGGTATTCAAACAAAAACTCTTCCAGAAGGATTTGATACTGATAAGTTCCCTCCACCACCACATTTCAATCATACTAACGGAGAATTCCCTCCACCACCATCAATTGGTTTTAATCATACTAAAAATGGATTCCCAAAACCACCAAAAGATTTAAATCATACTGAAGGTATGTTCCCTCCTCTTCCACCATTTGGTTTTAATCATACTAAAGGTGATTTTCCAAAACCACCACATGTTAATTTAACTGATGGTGAATTCCCATCACCACCAAAATTTGAAGATGGTGAATTCCCACAACCACCAAAATTTGAAGATGGTGAATTCCCACAACCCCCAAATTTTGAAAATGGTGAATTCCCACAACCACCTGAGGGTTTTAATTTCACTGAAGGTGCATTCCCACCACCACCAAACTTTGAAGATGGTGAATTCCCAAAACCACCACAATTTGAAGATGGTGAATTACCATCACCACCACAACTCAATGAAGGTGAATTAATAAATCAACCAATAATTGTTGAAACTAATACTACAGAAGATAATCAAGAAGAAGTAGAAGCTGAAGCTGATGTAACTAATGAAAATGAAGAAAATATTGAAGAATAAATGAAGAAATAAATACTTCTAAATTTAATTTTTATATATATTTAAAATTCTTGTATATCTATAGTTTTTAATAATAAAATAAAATATTTATTTAACCTATATTATTATAAATTATATAAATGATAAATTTATATATGTTCATTATTTTTTGTGTAATATTTTTATATATTGAATTATTATAATATATTTTGTTTTAAAATATCTACTATAATTTTTTATTTATTAAATTATTATAATATATTTTGTTTCAAAATATTTTTTAACTTAATGCGCATTATGTAATATATATTTAATATAATTATTTAATACCTAATTAATATATTTTTTATAAATAAAAATATATATATTTATGTTTCTATTAATTTTTTGAATACTATATTATCTATAAACCTAACTCATATTTTAGAAATGTTAGAATATTAGCAATAATAATTATTATCAATATAATATATAATATAGTAAAATTATTAATAATTAAATATTTAATATATAATTAATTATTATTATATAAATTATACAAGTTTTATATGATAACTTTTTATATATATTTATATAATAAATATGTTAATATTATATAATTTATATAATATAAATATATAAATTATATAAATTATTTAAACTGTATATATCATTAAATAAATCTAAAAATATAATACAAATAAATAATAAATGTAAATATAAATATTATAGAAATAATATATTTTAAAGAATAATATGTTTAAAAAAATAAATATATAATATAAAATATATATATTTATTTTTTATATTATATAATTATTATAAAATACCCAAGTAAAATGTATAATTCTATCAATAAATATGGCATATTATAATAATAATTATTTGTTATATTTTGTTTATTTATTATTTTTCATTATTAAATAATAAATAATATTGGTTTTATATGTTTATTATTTTTTTGACTTTTTTGGAGAATTATTTATTTAATTATTATTTACCTAATAAATAATAAATTATTTCTTGGAAAAATATAAATTTAAAATAATAAAATAATATATATTTTTTACATTATATGAAATAATTATGTAATTAATTATAACAATAATATATTTATATTACTATTAATAAATATATATTTATATTTTATATTAAATATAAATATAATAAATGAAAAATGCTTAGCACAAAATAAACTAATAATTATTTTTAATTATTATATATTTTTGTATTTAATATAATATTAATTTATTATAGTTAATATATTATTTATTCTTTTTATTTAAGATTTTATCTTATTTACCGTTTTATCTTGGTAAAAAAAACAATTTATAATAAATGAAAAAAAATTTTTATATAAATATAAATCATTTTTCTTCTTTTTTACTTATTATCAACATAAATTTGTATATAATTAAATATAATAAAAACAATTAAGATAAAAATTTTATTTTTGTATATAAAAATAATTATTGTATTATAATATCTATTATAATATATAATAATCATTTATTATTAATTAATTAAAATCAAAAACATTATTTATTGAAATTTTTAAATAAAACATTTATTACTTATAATTATTATTTTCGTTTAATTAAATTAAATAAAAAAAATTTTGAAAATGGTCAAGGTTATTAATCTTTTTAGTTTAATTCTTCCACTTGTTTTATCCGTAAATAGTCTCCCAGCTGAAGTTGAAACTACTGGTAATGTAGAGGATACAATTACAACTAAAGCTATTCCTGAAGGTATTCAAACAAAAACTCTTCCAGAAGGATTTGATACTGATAAGTTCCCTCCACCACCACATTTCAAATTCCCTTCACCACCAATTGGTTTTAATCATACTAAAAATGGATTCCCAAAACCACCAAAAGGTTTAAATCATACTGAAGGTATGTTCCCTCCTCTTCCACCATTTGGTTTTAATCATGCTAAAGGTGATTTTCCAAAACCACCACATGTTAATTTAACTGATGGTGAATTCCCATCACCACCAAAATTTGAAAATGGTGAATTCCCACAACCACCACAATTTGAAGATGGTGAATTCCCACAACCACCTGAGGGTTTTAATTTCACTGAAGGTGCATTCCCTCCACCACCAAACTTTGAAAATGGTGAATTCCCTCAACCACCACAATTTGAAGATGGTGAATTACCATCACCACCACAACTCAATGAAGGCAAATTGATAAATCAACCAATAGTTGTTGATACTAATATTACAGAAGATAATCAAGAAGAAGTAGAAGCTGAAGCTGATGTAGCTAATGAAAATGAAGGAAATATTGAAGAATAAATGAAAAAATAAATACTTCTAAATTTAATTTTTATATATATTTAAAATTCCTGTATATATTTATAGTTTTTATATAATAAAATAAAAAAAATATTTAATTAATATTATTATAAATTATATAAATGATAAATCTTTATATATGTTCATTATTTTTTGTGTAATATTTTTATATATTAAATTATAATATATTTTGTTTTAAAATATCTACTATAATTTTTTATTTATTAAATTATTATAATATATTTTGTTTCAAAATATTTTTTAACTTAATGCGCATTATATAATATATATTTAATATAATTATTTAATACCTAATTAATATATTTTTTATAAATAAAAATATATATATTTATGTTTCTATTAATTTTTTGAATACTATATTATCTATAAACCTAACTCATATTTTAGAAATGTTAGAATATTAGCAATAATAATTATTATCAATATAATATATAATATAGTAAAATTATTAATAATTAAATATTTAATATATAATTAATTATTATTATATAAATATACAAGTTTTATATGATAATTCTTTATATATATTTAAATAATGAATATATTAATATTATATAATTTATATAATATAAATATACATAAATTATATAAGTTATTTAAACTGTATATATCATTAAATAAATCTAAAAATATAATACAAATAAATAATAAATGTAAATATAAATATTATAGAAATAATATATTTTAAAGAATAATATGTTTAAAAAAATAAATATATAATAAAAATATATATTTATTTTTTATATTATATAATTATTATAAAATACCAAATAAAATGTATAATTCTACCAATAAATATGGCATATTATAATAATAATTATTTGTTATATTTTGTTTATTTATTATTTTTCATTATTAAATAATAAATAATATTGGTTTTATATGTTTATTATTTTTTTGACTTTTTGGAGAATTATCTATTTAATTATTTACCTAATAAATAATAAATTATTTCTTGGAAAAATATAAATTTAAAATAATAAAAAAAAAATAAAAAAATAAATATTATTTACATTACATGAAATAATTATATAATTAATTATAACAATAATATATTTATATTACTATTAATAAATATATATTTATATTTTATATTAAATATAAATATAATAAATGAAAAATGCTTAGCACAAAATAAACTAATAATTATTTTTTATTATTATATATTGTATTTAATATAATATTAATTTATTATGGTTAATATATTATTCTTTTTATTTAAAATTTTATCTTATTTACCGTTTTATCTTGGTAAAAAAAATAATTTATAATAAATGAAAAAAAATTTTATATAAATATAGATCATTTTTCTTCTTTTTTACTCATTATTATCAACATAAATTTGTATATAATTAAATATAATAAAACAATTAAGATAAAAATTTTATTTTTGTAAATAAAAATAATTATTGTATTATAATATCTATTATAATATATAATAATCATTTATTACTTGAAAAAAAAAAACTTTCATTATTAATTAATTAAAATTCACCAGAAGGTTTTAATTTCACTGAAGGTGCATTCCCACAACCACCAAACTTTGAAGATGGTGAATTCCCACAACCACCACAATTTGAAAATGGTGAATTCCCACAACCACCACAATTTGAAAATGGTGAATTCCCACAACCACCACAATTTGAAAATGGTATTTATTTAATATAATTATATTTAGAATTTCTGTATATATTTATAGTTTCTATATAATAAAATAAAATATTTAATTAATATTATTATAAATTATATAAATGATAAATTTATATATGTTCATTATTTTTTGTGTAATATAATTATATATTAAATTATTATAATATGTTTTGTTTTAAAATATTTTCTATTATTTTTTATTTATTAAATTATTATAATATATTTTGTTTCAAAATATTTTTTAACTTAATAAATACATATTATATAATATATATTTAATATAATTATTTAATACCCAATTAATATATTTTTTATCAATAAAAATATATATATTTATGTTTTCATTAATATTTTGAATACTATATTATTTATAAACCTAATTCATATTTTAGAAATATTAAATCATTAATAATAATTACAATCTATATTATATAATATAGTAAAATTATTAATAAATTATATATTTAACATATAATTAATTATTATTATATACACATACAAGTTATTATTATTATATTAACAAATATTATTATGAAATTATTTCCATAATATATATAATTATATCTATTATTTATTTTCATTATTTATATAATTATATAATAATAATATATACAATTTAATTATTATATAAATAAAAATTATTGATCAACATAATCAATAAAACTTTAAAGAAATTTTTTTTTTTTTTTTTTTTTTTTTTTTTTTTTTTTTTTTTTTTTTTTTTTTCTTTGAGATTAACTTCTTTTGAAATATGTATTATTTTCAAAAAAAAATAAACTATACAAAAATATAAATATAAATAAATAAAAAATAAAAAAACAATATAAAATAAATATAAAACATGAAAATATAAATATATATGTAAAATAAGAATCTATGAAAAAAATTATGAAACAAAATCAAAAAAAAAAAAAAAAAAAAAACTCTATACAATAAATATAATACATACTAATCAAAACTAATTAAGAATATATATATATAATAAAATAATTGACAATAAAAAAACACAACAAAAACAACAGAAAGAACAAAAAAAGTATTTTTACTTATAATTTATAAAATTTTTATTTGAATTATTAATAATCAGAAATAGTTTATATAAATTATAAAAGAAAAAAAAATTAAAAATATAAAAATTTTTAATTCGAATTTCTTTTATATAATATTTTTTTATTATAAAATACCCAAGTAAAATGTATAATAACATTCATTTATAAATTGTTTACTTTCAAAATAAAATAAAAAGCATAACACTCCAAAGTTATTATACATCTTACTTGGATATTCTTATATTTTAATATTTTTTTTTTATTTTATTTTTTTATATGATTTTATTTATATTTTCATTTTCTTCTCTATTTTTATATTTAAAAAATGATACATTATACATTATTTTGATAGTAAAAAGATTTATTTGTAAAATATATATAAATATATGTAAAATAATCACATATATTTAACATCTGAAAAAAAAAAATTTTTTTTTTCTTTATTGTTATTAAAATGTATTTATTTAAAAGGTCCTTTGCTTTTTTTTATTAAAGAAAATATAAATGTAATTAAAAAATGAACATAATTTGATAAATGAAAAAAAATTATAAATTATTATGTTTAAAATAAAAAATTGAAATATTCTGTTCTTAAATAATTAATAGATTTTTTACTTGTTTTAATTTTTTTTTAATCAATTATTATATTAATTTGTTAAAAAAAATTTTTTTTTTTTTAAATAAATAATTTTTATAGGTATTATAAATTGTCATAAATAACAATTTTTTTTTTGTAATAATTTTTTACTATGGTTTTATAATTTAAGCTTTAGTTGCAATATCTTTTTCAGTAACAATTTGTTCTACTGGAAGATTGTTGCTAATGTTAACAGCAGAAGCCATGTTCATTAAATCAGCTTGAGAGTAAGAAACATAATCATAAGCAACTTCACCCATTTCAGCTTGATCAACACCAAATACTTCAGCATCACGTTCAACACGAATTCTTAAACCTGGAATAGCATCCATAATCTTAAGAATAACGAAAGTTAAGACGAAAGACCAGAAGAAACCAGCAACACAACCAATAAATTGATAAAGTAATTGACTCCAAGATCCATCTAACCAACCACCTTGATCTTTGTAAGAGATACCACCATCTAAATCTTGAATGTATCTTTGAGCAAAAATACCAGTTAAAAGATTACCAGTAATACCACCAACACAGTGAACACCAAATACATCAAGAGCATCATCAAAACCAATTTTATCCTTAATCTTAATACCGAAATTACAAACAGTAGCAGTAATTAAACCAATAGCAGCAGCTGGACATGGGGAAACAAAACCAGCACCTGGAGTAATACCTACTAAACCAGCAACAGCACCAGAACAGAAACCAAGAGCTGAAAGTTTCTTTTCACGATGATAATCAATAAGTACCCAAGTAATACCACCAACAGCAGTAGATAAATTAGTAGTTAAAAGAGCCATACCAGCACGAGCATTAGCACCTAAAGCTGAACCAGCATTGAAACCAAACCAACCAAACCATAATAAAGCAGTACCTAAAAAGACATTAGAAAGATTGTGTGGCTTGAATTTTTCTTTACCTAAACCTTGACGTTTACCTAAAACAATAGAATAAGCTAAACCAGCAGCACCAGAAGCAATATGTACAGGTGTACCACCAGCGAAATCAAGAGAACCTAATTTTCTTAACCAACCATTTTCAGACCATGACCAGAAAGCAATTGGATCATATACAATAGTAGTCCAAATGAAAATGAAAACAATAGTTGGAAGAACTCTCATACGTTCAGCTGGACCACCGAAAATAAGACCAGCAGTAATAATAGCGAAAGTCATTTGGAAACAAGCGAAAACACAAATTGGAAGAGTTGGAACAAATGGTAAAGCATCTTTTGGACCATTCATATGACGACCAAAAGCATATTGGAAATCACCAATGAAACCATTATGAGATGAACCAGAGAAAGTTAAAGAGAAACCAAACATCCACCATTGAACTGATACAACAGCAATAGCAAGGAAACATACCATAATTAAAGAAAGGGCAGACTTTGAACGTGCCATACCAGAATAGAAATAACCAAGACCTGGTGTCATAATCCAAACTAAACCAGTACAAATAATTTGGAATGCAACATCCCCTGTATTAAATGAAACTTCTTCTTCAGCCATTTTTGTTTTTTTCTTTTTTTTTTACTCTTAAAAAATTATTATTATTATTATTATATTAAATTATATTAAATAGTTTTATATTAACTTAAATTAAAATTTTATAATGATGTGTATATAAATAATAAATTGAATTCAAAAATTAGAATTGATATATTCTATATTAAATTAATGCGATATTTTTTTTAAATATATTATTATATAAATATTATTTTATATTATTATTAATAATAAATAATATATATCAATGTTATATATTTTTCATGAAGATATTTGTTATAAAAAAGAATAAAAATTCCTTTTTTCTTAAATTATTAATGATTATTCATATAAAAGTGAATATTTAAAAACGATGATGAAAAAAAAAAAAAAGAAATAATTCAATTCTTTTATACTTTTTGTTTAATTATAAAAAAAAAATAATTATTAAATAATATTATAAATAATTAAATTATGAATAATTAAATAAATTTATTATAATAATATAATTCATAATTAAATATATAAATTATATATAATAAATAAAATAATAATTAAATTCTATATTTAAATACAGAAATTTTTTGATATCAAAAATTAATTTATTAATTAATCCACATAAATAAAAAAAATTTTTTTTTTGTTTTTGATATGTAATAATAAAAACAATTATTTTATTTGTTACATTAATAAAAAAACGTTTTTTCTATCAAAATCAGAAAATAATATATATTAAAAAAATTTTTCAAGAAAATGATAAAAAATTATATTAAAAAAAAAATAAATAAATAAATAAATAAAATAAAAATAAATAAATAAATTTTTATTTTAACCAATAAAAACTTTTATTCTGATAATATTAAATTAAATTGTTATCATATATTATTAATATATTATAAATAGTAACTATAATATTAAAAAAATAAATTAAAAATTAATAAATATATAATTATCTATAAAAATTTTATTATAATTTCACTATTATCTTTATCAACTTTTATTATTGATTATTATTTATTATTAATAAAATACCAATAATTATACTACTATTTTCTAATAATAATATACTTTTATATATATAATTTCAATCATTAAATATATTGAATATTTAATTATATTTAATAATATTTATTACATATAATAGCCATAAAACTATTATTTAAATATTTTTTAAAAATAATAATAATTATAAAAACTATAATATATATCATGATTGAAAACACAAACTATTTTTTAGTCTTATTTCATCAATGCTATTTGATTTAATAAATTACTAATCTATTAAATCAATTCTAAATCCATGGTAAAAAAAAAAAAAAAACTAATGACATAAATTAAAATTAAAATTTAAAAAAGCAACAAAAAAATTATCAAAATAACAATAAATAAAGAAGTTATGGTAAATATTATATATCTTAATTTATGAAAATTATGGGGGTTTTTTAATACTTTCCATTAAAAGAAATAATTTTTAAGATTTACATAAAATGGTTATTATTATTTTTTTTTTACTTTTTTTATGATCAAAAGTAACAAATAATAATACATCTGTATCTTCCATAAAAATGTTGACCTTAAAATACACACAGAAATAAAACAATTATTTTAATATATTTATATTATTACTATTTTATTTATTATTTATTTATCTTTCTTTTTACTTTATAACTTGATATATTAAAAGCAGATAATTAAAATAACAGAAATAAATAATATTAAAAAACATTAAGATGATCAAAATATTACAAATGTTTTTTTTTTTTTTTTAATATTTTTAAATAATTTAATTGTTTAATTTTATTTTACTATTTAATTTTATTTTTTTGATTATTGAAACTTTAAAAACTTTAAAACTTTAAAATTGTGATTTTTTATTTATTTTTTACAATAACATAATGTAATATAATATAATATATTGATATAATATATTACTTTTTACTTTTGTTCATTTCATTTTTTCATTATCTTTACAAATAATAAATATAATAAAAAAAAAAAAGATAAAAAATAATTATAAAGATTTTTTTTATTTTCATAATAAATAAAATTAATAAAAATTTAAACTGACAAATAATAATAAAAAAAGATAAAAGAAAAAACTTTAATTAATAACTAAAGAAAAAAAATAATTTATTGGTAACACAATTATAAAATATTAATAATTAAAATACATATCAATTCTTAATTATATTTTTTTTTTAAATATTTATTATTTAATATAATAATTTTTACAAGTCATTAATATTACATAATTAATAAAAAAATATTAATGATTAATTATTATATTATAATATTCATTAATATTATTAATAATATTAAAAAGAATTACATAATTGTTTATTTTATTTTTTAATTGTATAATTATTTGTTCATATTATAAAGTTTAAAATTTATTAAATTTCATTACTACGTATAATTAAAAATAACATTACTATGCATAAAAATATACTCTAATATGAATCATTTATAGTTGTTAATAATAACACATTATTGAATGTCATGATGACCGTATATGGTACTCTTAAAAAGGAAACATATTATATTTCTGTTTCTATATACAATCAAATATATATTTTTACACAATAATAAATATATATTAATAAAACACATAACGGATAAATTTTGCAAAAAAAAAAAAAGCTTTTTTATTAATTACTAATATTTTTCATTAAAAATTGTTTTTTATTTTGCTTTTGTTTTTTTATCTTTTTAATATAAATTTCCTTTTTGGATAATTATAAAAATCAAAATAATTTAATTTTTTATATTTTTTATTGAATTAGATAAAAAGTGTAAGTGATAAGTTTATCAAAAAATTTCATTGGATAAATACATTATATTGTAATATATTATTTTAATATTCATATCTATTGATTAAATATATTATTACATATATTATTTAATGACACTTTTTTATCAGGAATAAATAAAAATAAATAAATAATATAATATATAAATAAATAAATATCTAATTAAAATAAAGAAATAAATAAAATAAATAAATAAATAAAAAATTCATTTTTTTAATTAATTTTAAATTTTAAATATTAAATATTATTTATTAAACTTTCAATAATTTTTTATCATTTAATGTTAAATTATAATTATTCCCATGTTAAATAAAAATAAAAATAAAAAAAATAAGTTATCTTTCTTTATTTGAAAAAACCTTTTATGTCAATCCAAACATATATAATAATTACAATTAAAAATTTAATGTGTTAAAATATAATTAATTATTCATTAATTATACTATAAAAAGAATTAATTGTAATTAATGTGTTTATTCTCTGTTCATTTACAATTACTTTTTAATATAATACTATTTTTATTACATCTTATAAAAACCTTTTTCAAAAGTTTTTTTTTTTTTTTTTAAATAAAATAGTAATAATAAAATAATAATAATTAAAATTATTTATAACAAAAAAAAAACATTGATAATTATAATTGTTATAATTGATAAAAAAATACCAAATAATTAAATATATAATCAATTAATAATAATTATAATTAGAAATAATAAATAATAATACTGATAAAAAATAATAATTAAATATACTAATTATTATAACACAATTTTGCAAATACATTATTCTATATTAATAATTTTAAAATTATTATTATTTTCATTATAATTGAATATAAATAGTAATTAATGAACAAATTATAATAAATTAATGTATTATGAATGTATATTAAATTTTATATGTAAATAATATTTGTATTTATATAATTAGTTATCTGCTCATTTTATAATTAGTTATCTGTATTATTAAAATTAATAATTAAAATTATAATTATTATTAAATGATGAATTATCTATTAGTATTAACAAAATAATAAAAAAAAATATATCTTATTATTATTGTATATTATTATTAAATATACTTTTACGTTTTGTATAAATATAATTATTAAGATACAGATATATATAATTATTAATATATAAAAGTTTTAAATATATATTAAAGGGAATTATTTATATATGTATATATTTATATATATAATAGAATATTATATATATAAACAAATATTAAACAAATACATATTATATGTTATATACTGTATATATGTAATACAGAATATAACCCTTTAATAATAATATATTATTAATTAATGTATATATATCTTGTTATTATTAATATATTATTAATAATGTATATATATCTTGTTATGATATTGAAATTATCAAAAATCTAAATATTATGTAAAAAAATTTTTATGTTTATATTATAAATATTATATCATTTATATCTTTTTTTTTAGTTAGTTATTATTATTATTATTATTATTATTATTATTATTATTATTATTATTATTATTATTATTATTATTCATTATTCATTATATATTAATATAAAAAGAAAAAATAATAATTATAATTATATACACATATATATTTAATAGTTTGATTTTTTTATTGTTATTTTAACTTTATATTTTATTAATTATTTATTATTAACTACAAAATTATTATTAAAATTGTTACTATTATTATTATTATATAAGTTTCAAAAAATTAGAATATACTGTATCAAATCCCATAATATTAAAATCTATTTAAATATTTAATTTAAAAATAGCCTTCGATTTATTGGTTATCGGTTATTGGTATAATACTATTACATTTAAATAATAAAAAAGTTTTTTTGTTTTTTTATTTTTTATTTTTTTTTTCTAATCTTCTTTTTATATTTGTTATTATTATTATTATTATTGTTGTTGTTGTTGTTATTTTTGTTGTTGTTGTCGTAGTTATTATTATTATTGTTGTTGTTGTTGTAATTATTATTATTGTTGTTTTTGTTATTATGATTATTATGATTATCTTCTAACAGAAAAAATATATATATATCATTTTTATTTATGATAAATTATCATTTAAATAATCTGTAAAAAGTTCAGCAACCTTATTTAAACTCAATGAAGTAAATGTCTTATTAATATTAATAAATTGACGCTTCAATTTACGTAACTCACTCAATGTAACTGATCTTGATGGAACATTTAAGTATATATTATGAAATCAAAATAATATTAATATATATAAACAAATTAGAAAAAAAAAATTAAAATATATATATAAAATATAATCATTAAGGAATAATACATATATATATATTTATTCATTTATAAATTGAATAAATTATATTATTTAAAATAATTATATAAATAAATATATAAAAAGGATATTTTTTTATCACAATTTGGAACTTTAGTTTCGCCAAAAGAACCATTTTTTTGAGCTTCAACAACAATATTTGTAATAGTTTGAGTAATTTTATCTAATTTATATAAATAATTGGTTTCTTGTGGTTTTTTCTATAATTTTTTATAAAATGTTCAAGAAATGAAATGCAAAAAAAAAAAAAAAAAAAAAAAAAAAAAAAAAAAAAAAAAAGAACATTAAAATATAAATTTTATTATATTATGAGTTAATTAACCATTATTATATATTTTAATCGATATTTAAACTAATCTAAAATAATGAATATAAAAAATATATATATAGTCTTACAGAAATAGTTGAAAGATTTGGTGGTGGTGCTTTTCTTAAAATTAAAGCATCTACAATATTTTGTGCAAAATCTTCAATATTATCTTCCGGTAAAAGAGTAAAAAGAGGTGAATCCCATCTATTTCTTGAATCAGGTTCTTCAAATCGAGTAATTAAATTTTCAAACCTTTTAATATTTTTTTTTTTTTTTTTTTTTTTTGTAACGGAAGTAATATATATAATAATATTCATTAGAAATGATATTAATAAAAAAAATGATATGGTAAGAATTAATATATATTATTATTATTACTATTATTATTATATATGTATTATTTAATATTTAAATTTTAAAAAATAAATAAAATAATGGAATATTATTATCTAAAACTTTTAGATTATTTATTATTAAATAACAAATTATATGATTAGGAAATATAAATCATTTAATATAATTTTAAATCTTCTATTCTTATTTCATAAAATTATTTTTTATTATCTATTTCTCTATTGTATTATTCTAATCATTACTGTCCATATATCAATTAATATAAATAAATTTAAATAATAACATTATATATATAATCAAAAAATTAATTGAAATTTCTGATTTAAAAATTAAATGAAATTTTTGATTTATAATTTTTGATTTTAAAATTAAATGAAATCTTTGATTTAGAATTTTTGATTTTAAAATTTAATGAAATCTTTGATTTAGAATTTTTGATTTAAAAATTAAATTAAATTTTAAGGTTTAGAATTTTTGATTTGAAAATTAAATGAAATTTTAAGATTTAAAATTTTTGATTTAAAAATTAAATGAAATTTAAGATTTCTTATATAAAATTAATTGACAATTATAATTTTAAAATTGAAATTATCATGATTTAAATTATACTGGAAATAAATGAATTTTTATTTTAAATTTAATATATGATTTTATTCAAATGAATTAATATAAATTGAATTTTTGATTGAAATTAAATAGAAATTCATTCCAGACATAATATAATAATTTTAACTTTTATAAATAAAATTTATCATTTATATATACATGTTTGGATCATATTTTTCTTCTTCTTTTCTATTTTTATGCCATTCTCTTGCTTTATCAATTGGAATAGCTGCATGAACCTTTATTTAATTGAATTCATATACATTTATAAAAAAATTATTAAAAAAAAAAAAAGATTTATAATAAATTTATTATAATTCATTAATAATTATTTATAATAAAAAGATTTTTTGTATTAATTTGAAATTTTTATTATATATATATATATAAATTATAAATCTTACAATGCAATGTGGTGTTCTCAATGATTTAGCAACACAATATAATTGATATCTAAAACCTTTAATATAATTCATAGCATCAGCAATAACAACAGTATCTTTATTTAAAAGACGTTCAACTGATGACATAAGCATTGAACGAGCTTTCTTTTCTTCTGCAATAGCTATTGATATATTTAATAGAATTTAATATGAAATGAAAATATAATTTTAATAATAATAATAATAATAATAGTAATAGTAATGAATTATATATTAATGAAAATAAAAATTTGGATTGTAATAAATGAGTAAATTTATACATATTTAATTTTATATATATATATATATATATTTGTTAATTTATTTAAAAATATTAAATTTAAATTTACTTGAATAAGTTTTAACTCTATCTAAACCAAAACCATCTTCATTAAGAAGATGAACAACTCTTGGTTCCTTTAAATATTTAACTTTTTTTTCCTTTGGTTTTAGTGGTTCATTATTTTTGGTATTATCAGTTGAATTCTTTTTATCATTTTCTTCTTTTTCAGAAGGAGCATACGTTTCCATAATTTTTTTCAATTCTTCTGCTCTTTTAGTTTTTCCACTACATGGAAGTCCACAAACAATAATTAATGGCATTTTTGAAGAAAAAAAAAAAAATGTAAATTTTTCTATATAAAATTATTTTAATAAAAAATTTAAATAATTAATGTGCAATTTTAAAAATATTTATTTTAAAAAATATTTTATTTTTAAAAATAAAAAAAAAATTAAAAACTTAAATTTATTGGTTAAAAATATAATGGTTAGGTTTTATTTTAATTATAAAATAAAAATTTAAAAATAATGAAAAACCCTTTATTAAATATTTTTAATAATTATATAATATTAAAATAATAGTAACTAAAAGTATGCAATAATGCTTATTTTCATCATAGTAAAATGAATATTTTATAATATATATTGAATTACATTATTTTAGCTAATATTTAAAATATTTTCTTTCTTTTTTCTTTTTTATTTTTTTTAATACTTTAATATATTTTTACAAATTTAATATAATTTAACTATATTGAATAATACAAAATACTTGAATATTTTTATTTATTTGTAATGTTTTTTTTTTTTTTTTGCAATGTTTTAATAACTTGTAACTTATCAATTATTCTTCATATTATTAAAAAAATTTACATACTTTCACTTTTAATAATTTATGTGACTGAGTATTTAATTCTATATTAATATTATAATAATGATGAATATCAAGAAAAAATTATAAATATATGAAATAATACTATTTATTTTCATAAAATAAATTAATGGATTGTTTTATTATTATGAGTTAGTTATGATAATAAAGATATTATATTTTATTTTATTTAAAATTTATTATTAAATATATATTGTTATATTTTTTTTATATTCTTATTAATTTAAATATTCAAATTTATATTCATATTATTATTATTATATTATATATTATATATTGTTATATAATATATATGGTATGGATGATACATGTAATTTTTAATACATATATTATTATATTATATTTAAATAAATATATTTATTTCTACTTTACATATTATAATTAAATTTTTTTAATTAATTAAAATTTATATTAATATAATTTATTATAAAAAAATTTCAATAATTTTTTTTTTAAAAAAAAATAACTTTTGAAATTTAAAAATTTCATATACACGCAACTATAAATTCAAAATTAATAAATAAAAATAAAAAATATTAATTATTTTGTTTATTATATAAAGTTATAACATAACAAAAATGTTCTGTCAAAATCTTCCAATTTCTAAAATTATGTTTAACAAATATGATAAAGATCATAGTGGTAGTATTACTCTTGAAGAATTTAAATCAATGTCTTATGATTTAGGTTATTATCTTTCTGATGCTGAATATGACATTGCTGTTAAGACCCTTGATAAAACTGGATCTGGTTCTATAAATTATGACGATTGTAAATAGGATATATATATATTATATTTTATTTTTATTAATATTTAATAAATATAAAAATAAATGTATATATTGATATATATTACTTTATTAATTCATTATATGAAATTTATTTTCATTTATATATTAATAAATGTTGATATATAATTTATTATGATATCACAATATTATATATATGTTTATTTTTGTTTTTTTTTCTTTATTTTTTACAAATTTTATTTATTATAAATATTTATTATATATTTGTATATAAAATTTTGATATAATAATTATTAGTTGCAAAATGGTGGAAAAATTCTGATCGTTGGAACCAAATTCAATTATCTGAAGAAAATATGGCTCTTCTCTCTGCTCTTAGTGGTCAATTCCAAATGTTTGATAAGGATAAGAATGGTTCTATTAACAGTTTTGTAAATAAATACATAAATAATATTTATATATAAAATAAAATAAAATGAAATAAAATAAAATAAATATATAAATGAAATAAAAGAATACAATAAATAAATAAATAGATAAATAGATAAATAAATAAATAAATAAATGAATAGATAGATAAATAGAAAAATAAATAAAAAAATAAATTATAAATTTGTAGAAAAGAAAACTTAAAAAATAATGAAATTTATAATTAATAAGTCTTTTAATTTATATATATTTATTTTTTTATTTATTTTTATAATCATATATATTATTTTAAATAATGAATTATTAATAGGAATTTAAACAATTTAGTCAAGAAATTCGTAAGACTATGAAGGTTAATGCTGCTGACGATAATGAAATGTTTGAACAATTAGATGTTAATAGTGACGGAAAAGTTTCATTTAATGAATGTAATTATTCTATATTATTATCATATTCATTAAAAATGTAAACATTATTAAATTAAAAATATTATTTTATTTTTTTAAATATCTTTATATTTTTATGTAGTTGTTGATTATGTCAATTCAAAGTGTGGTGGTGATCTTACCAAATACTTTCAATAAATGCAAGATAACTTCAAGACTTTGAGATATAATAATTTTTATATAATAAATACAATAATAATAAAATAAATATTATTCATTATTATTTTTATATATATATTATTATATTAATATTATTACAATAATTTTTTGTATAAAAAATATGAATAATATATATATTATAAAAGTAATAATGTATAATATATATATCATTATTTTAGTATTTTTGAATAATAATAATAATAATTAAAAAAAAATTAATGAGCAAACAAATATTAAATTAAAAAATTTAAAATAAAAAAAAAATAATAATAATAATAATAAAAAATTAATGAGCAAACAAATAATAAATTAAAAAATTTTAAATAATAATAATAATAATAAAAAAAATAAAATAAAATAAAATAAAATAAAATAAAATAATAATAAATAAATCATTATTAATAAAAAAATATATTTTTAAATAATATTTCAAAAAATTTATATATTTCAATTTTCTATTGATATTATAAACAATAAAGAATATACATAGTTGGCCAATTTTATTCTGGTTGTTAAGGAAAAATTTGAATACATTATAATACTATTTATAATAATATATTATAGGAATAGTTGGATATTACTATGCAATAATCCTCTTTAGTTATATATATAAAACAAAGACAGAGGAGTATATAATAGTGGCTTTATATTTTTTAATTAAAATATTTGTTGTAAAAACCATATTACTACTTTTTCTTTTTTTTTTATAATACATTTTAAATATGATCATATTTAAAATGTATCATATCATTTAATATAACTATTTACTTTATATTTTCTGTTGATTATATTAATTGTAAATATGATTATATCAAATATTTTTTTCAATAAATTAGAGATTTTGAAAATGTAAATAATTTTTAAAAGCAAATAGATTGATAGATGAATAGATAAATAAATAAATAAATAAATAAATAAATAAATAAATAAATAAATAAATAAATAAATAAATAAATAAATAAATAAATAAATAAATAAATAAATAAATAAATAAATAAATAAATAAATAAATAAATAAATAAATAAATAAATAAATAAATAAATAAATAAATAAATAAATAAATAAATAAATAAATAAATAAATAAATAAATAAATAAATAAATAAATAAATAAATAAATAAATAAATAAATAAATAAATAAATAAATAAATAAATAAATAAATAAATAAATAAATAAATAAATAAATAAATAAATAAAGTTTTCGACAAAGCCATTAATACAGACACTATGTGTGATAATCATAATATGTGATTTAGCAGTTAAATCATCTGATTTTTTTTTTTTTTTTTTTGATTATTTATTATATATAAAGCAATTCTTTATGTTATTTCTGGTATTTTGTTTTAGATATTTTATTTTAGGTATTTTGTTTCGAGTAATTTTTTTTTTTTGGTATTTTATTCCAGTCTATCTGAAATGATGATTTCCAAATTTTTAGAATAATATTTTCATTGTTTTAATTCTTTCAGAATGTATATTATCGTGGTATTTCATTTATTGTATTTAAAATTATTGTAATTTGTAATTATATCAATCATGAATTTATCAGACAGGACAATTAAATATTCAAAATAAAGAAGATATATAGAATTTATATATTATTTTTAATGTTTGTGTTAAAGCTAATAGATATTTTTTTAAGAAAATTCTTTTTCTTAACTTAAATTTATTTATATGTAATTTCTTTATTAACGATTGCAAGAAGTTGATTAATGATTGATAATTGATATTGATGTGATAGATTAATTTAGATAGTAATGTTTTATGTTTTTGATAATTTTTTTGAATAAAATTTTTTTAATCGGCTAGTGAATAAGGTTACTGATATAAATATTGTGTATCACACAAATATGCTACTTTATATAATTATTAACCTAATAATTCTATTTATTTCTCCATAGAAATGATAGTATTTTTTTTACTTAACTGGTATAGAAATACCTAAAACAAATTATTATACCTATTCAGAAGTTTTTAATATTAAGCTTGCTACCAAATATAAAAATATAAAAATAAAATAAAATTTATCAAGCTAATCTATTCAAGGATCAAATATAAAAAGAAAAAAATAAAATAAAATAAATTTTTTTCAAATTATGTAGTCTATCCAAGAATGATATCAATCATATCTCAATTATAGGAATTTTATCTTCTGTTAAAGTTATTCAATAAATGTCTTATTAGGAATCTTTATTTTAATTTAATTATTATGACTAAATTATATACAAAACATTATTAATGAAAGATTTTACTAGATACTCGATTTTTTAAAATTAAAAAATTTAATTCTTTTACTTTATTCTTTATCTTTTAAAGGAACTTAATTTTCTTCTGTTATATTTGTTAAATTAAATATACTTTAGTTTTATTTGAGAAAGGTACAGTTAAAATAATATATTTTGATAAATAAAAAAATTGTAATTATTTTAAAATTTATAAATGTACTTTGGAAAAAGAATGTAAAGTTTTAGATGATCAATTAGCTAAAATTTCGTCTTCTACAATAATCATTTTGATTTTTTATAGGTATAGGATATGAAAAATAATAAATCGGTAATCAATATATATATATATTAATAATAAATAATTTGAAAAACTAAAAGATTATTTTTTAAATAGTTTTTCGAATATTTTGAATATAGTAAAGGCTTTACTATATTCATGTTATTCTAATATGCTTATGAAAATAATTAAAAAATTTAGGTCAGATGTTAATATAAAATTGACGTTGCGATTACTTTGCGACCATTAAAGCTTCAACAATGATTAATAATTATGATTTTCATCTTCTTTTTTTTAGATATTGTTTTAAAAAAAAACTGAATGTGATGAAAAGTAGTTTAAATAGTGATATTTACTGGTATTGTCAAAGATATTTATTAATTATAATAATACTAATAATATCAGTAATAATAATAATAATAATATAGAAAGGTTTTAATTTTTGTCTATATTATTTGTCTATATTATTTGTGTAAAGTATATCGAGAATATATTATATTTGGAAAGGTACTTTTTAATTCTATTAATTATCTATATAAAAGGAAGTGGAATAATCTTTAAATACTTAGATATTCCATTCTTTCCATGATGGACTATTGAACTATACTACGACTATTACCTTAGTAGAAACAACAAATAGTGTTATACAAATTTTAAATTTAACATTTTCACATCTATTTAAGTTCATATAAGTTTAATTTTATCATTATGAATTTCCGTTGATGTTCAGTAGATTCAACAGAAATAAATAACACCAATAGCTGAAGTACAATCGTTTATTATAATTATAAAAGAATCATAAAAAAATTTTTATATTGGTTCTTTTATCTAATTTACCAATATCAATATTTAGTTATTTAATTATTATTTTAATTTTTACTTTAATATGTAATTATTACATTAATTATTAACAGTTTAATGTTAATATCTTCCATTTTGGTCTAATAAAATTCATGGTCATAATTATTTTTAACATAATATTAAATTACATTCTGTTCGTATTTTTTTTTTTTTTATTATTAATTATATTAAAATTAATATTATAATTTAATATTTTTATATTAAAAGTAATATTAAATTTAATTTTTTTTTTTAGACAATTTAATTTTATAATATATTTTGACATTATAATGATTTAATTGTATTTATTACATATATGAAAAATACATAAATTCAAAACTGAATCTACAATTGTTATTTATAACCTTCTTAAATATTTAATAATTTTAATTAATAGATTTTTGTTATTAAAAATTTTATTTATATTATAATATCAAATAATAAATTTATATTATATTGAATACAATTAAATTAATAATATATTATAATATACTATAATATATTATAAATTTAATTTAATTTAATTATTAGGAAAATTTTTTAATAATTTATATTAAATTATAATATTAATAATATTATAATATATTAATAATAAAATTATAAAAAATATATAAAATATTGAGATTATTAATATTAATAATATAGTTTTTAGGATGAAATTATAAACTTATAACTATAATTAATATGGAATATATATCTTTTATATCTTTCATTCAGTTTTGTAATTATTTATATATAATTTTAAACATTTATTGAATAATTATCTAAAGATTTAAATATTTGATTGTTTTGATTATTATTTATTTTATTTGAATCGTATTAATTAAATTATAGACTTGTTTATTATTAACTTCTTTTTAAGATATTAATTGCATTAATTGATAAATTAGATTTAAATTTAATAATTACGATGATGACAGTTTATCAGTTTTCAAAGTTTAACCTTTTTATCTATAAAACAAACATTTAGATTTTATTCTTATAATAATATAATGGATATCATATTTATCACATAAAAATATCTATTTCGTTTAATATAAAAGAGAATTTTGTCTTCATGTTTTTGATTTATTTTTATCCTTTGATTTAATTAAATTTATCCATTTTTTATTAAGTTCATTTCTTTAATTATAGAACTATTTGAATTATTCATAGTAAGAATAATACAATAAATTATTTTACGGCTTATTTGGTATATTTTCATATATAAATAAAAAATAATAAAAAATTAAATTCTTATCCATAATAAATAATATATTATTATATTATTATATATATTTACTTATATATAATTATATATAATATATATAATAACAATATATAAGTTATTTCTGTAAATTTTATTTTGTTTTCCTTGTCAATTTTTTTCTTTATTTGATAATATGGATCTTTCCAAATTATACATAGATTATAAAATATTAAAAAATTTTAATACTAATTTAATTATATATACTTTTATAAAATATGTATAAATTTTTTTATTAATAAAATATTCTTTGCGGCATCTTAATAAAAAAAGATGTTTAATCTTATAAATAATTAATAAGTATGTAATATACTTTTATTATTGTTAAAAAAAATCTTTTTTTTTTTTAATTAATTTAATTAGTTTTTAATATAATATATGATATAAATTAATATATATAATATTATATTATAATATATACTACAATATATAATTTAATTTAAATATTAATCAATAATAAGCTTTACTATTCAAAAAAAAAAAAAAAAAAAAAAAGAGAAAAAAAAAAACAATAAAGTTTAATATAGTTAAATAGTAATTATAATATATAGAATAAAATTTTTAATATAAATATCAATATATAATAATTAATTATTTAATTTATATTAATTATTTTATTATATATTTTTTATAATTAATATACTTTATAATAAAAGAAACTATATATATAAAAAAAAGAGAATATTGCTTTTTTTTTTTTCTTTCTTTGTAAAATAATCTAAAAGAAATAAAAAAAAATTAAAATCAAATTAATATTAAAAACAAAAATAAAAATAAATAAATAAATATTAAAGAAGGGTAAAACCTTTAAATATAATAATAGATAAAAGATTATAATTAAAAACTATTAATACATAAAAAAATAGATAAAAGAACATAACATTAAAATTCTTTATCTATTTTTTTAGTATTAATATAAATTTATAAAAATTATTTATTTGTAAATATAAATTATTAAATTATTATTAAATTATAAATATAAATATAAATATAAATTATTAATATCAATTATAAAATTAAAAAAAAAAACAAAATATCAATATCAATATAAAATTGTAAATTTTAATATAAATATAAATTATAAATTATAAAATATAGATATAATATTATAAATTATAAATTATAGAAAATAAATACAAAATAAATATATATATATATAATATAAATATAAACTTTATTTTTAGAAAATAATCAAATATAATAAAATAAAATTTAAAAAAAGATAATCAAATTAATAAATATAAAAAATATAAAATATAATAGAACAAAAATATAAACCAAAATGTATAAGCAATATTTATTATTCTTCATACTTTTTATAAATTCAGTTTTTAGTCGAAGTGTAATTTTCAAAATTATATCTTTTGGTACTAAAACTCAAGTAAAAATTGTTGGTGGTAAAAAATATACTCTTAAACCTGTAGGAAATGATGAAATTTTATACGGTGGAAGAGTTAATAATGCTCCAGAAGGTGAATTTAATTATTATTATATTATTGATGGAGTAAAGGAAGAATTTGAACGTACTTTCAGTGCTGATAGGACTAGAACCTTTAACGACTTTTTTGGAAGAGAAGAAACCGTTATGGAACTTAATACTTTCGAACATCCACCATCATTAAAAACTTGGGATAGAAGTGTTGGTAAATCAAAGCTTTTTGATGATAGTTACATTCCAACAGTTCATATTACTGGTGATTATACCGAAGAATTCTTCCATAAACCAACTAGCAAAAGTATTCGTTTAGAAAAAATGTCATTTTATCTTAAAGATTCTGTAAAAACATTTGATAATGTTTCTGCTACTGCCAAAAATAAAAACTTCTCAAAATTCCAAATTAGATTTTTATTAGGAAATGAAGGTATTAATGGTAGATATTTATTAAAGTTACGTAATGGTGCTGAAGATCCACTTAACCTTCGTCAATTTGTTTATGGAAATATGATTCAAGCTATTGGTGTACCAAGTATTCATTCAGTAATGGTTCGTGTTTATTATAATAAGAAGCCAGCTGGTTTCTATACCTTACAAGAAGAAGCTTACAGTGAATCCTTTGTTAAAAATGAATTTTATGGTGATGCTGAAACCGGTAAAATTCATCCACCTAATCCAATTGGTTTCCCAATTGATGGTGAACATGGATCCGATTTCGAATATCAACCAAATAACAGTACATATTATAGAAACTTTAAAGGTAATCTTGAAAGATTAATTCTATTCACTGAAGCTATTGAAAATCTTGATCCAATGGATGAAAATGCTGTTGCTGAATTTGAAGATAAATGGTTTGATATTGATACTTTCCATAAATCTATGGCTATGGAATATTTAACTGGTGATTGGGATGGTTATTGGTATGCAACAAGTAATTTTGCTGTCTACGATGATCCAACTCAATCTACAGAAAATACTTTTAAACATTATTTCATTAGTCAAGATCATGATGAAACTTTTGGTGTTGGTTTAGTTCCTCCATTTAATACCGTTGGCGATGATTTCACTAAACTTTCTTACACTACCATGCTCAATAAAGAATGGAATGTTGATGCATTAGACCCAGGTCATCGTGTTTTAGTTGATAAATTTATTTCCGGTTCTCCAGCTCTTCAACAACGTTTCCAAGATACTCTTATTGCCATTGTTGAAACTATTTTCAACCCAGTAGCTGTTCGTGAAGTAGTTGAAAGTTATAGAATTCGTTTCACACCAGAAATGGAATGGGATTACTCTTTTGAACGTCCATATGATGCTGGTAAGAGACCAGGTGTTCCAATTTATGAATTAAAACATTTCTTAGAGAACTTTGAAAATGGTGTTGGAGGTCTTCATTGGGGTCTTTATACATGGGTTCAAGAAAGAGCAGAAGCTATTAAAAATGAATTTTGTATTACTTGGTTTGGTGATGAAAATCCACCAGATAGTTCATGTGTTCCTCAACAATACTTTTAAATAAATAAATAAAAAAAAAAAGAATAATTTTATAAGACGAGATAAAGAAAAAAAAAACAAATAAACAAAGAAACACAAACACGAAAAAAAAAAAGAAAATGATATAATTATTCATTTCATTAAATGAAAAATCATATTATTAAAGAAAGAAAGAAAAAAAACAAAAGGAAAGATAAAATAACAAAAGAAAAAAAAAAGAAAAAAGAAAAACAAACAAAAAAAACAAACAAAAAGTAAAAAATACTATAATTTAGTATTTTAATATTTATTTTATATATATATAAAAACAACCTTTTTTTTATTAAAAATTGTAAAAAAAATTAATATTTTTTATTTTTTAAAAAAAAAAGCAAGAACAAATATTTTAATATAATCTTTATTAGTTATAAAAAAATAATTAAAATAATCAATAATTTATTTATTTATTTTTATTTATAAATCAAAAAATTATAATAATTGTAAAATATTTATAATAATTTATTTATAAATTGTAAAAAGAAAAAATAATTTATTTATAGATGTATTAAGTAAATATAAAACAACACTTAAATCTAATATAATAATAATTCTTATAGAATATATATAAACTAAACTATTATATAATTATAATAGTATAGGGAAATATATTACTATAAGATAATTTTATAGTATATATTCATATAAAAGAAAACTATTATATAATTATAATAGTATAGAGAAATATATTACTATAAGATAATATAAATAATTTTTATAGTATATATATATATATAAAAGAAAACTATTATGTAAAATGGTAATAGTATAGAGAAATATGTATATTATACTATAAGAATATATATAACAAATAATAATAACAAAAATAACAAAAGAAAAAAAAAAAAGAAACAAAATAGAATAATATAAAAGAAAAATTTTTATAAAAATTTTTATAAAATATTATTATTTATAAAATATTTAAAAAAATAAAAATAAAAATTATAATATTATATAATTTTTATATATAAATTTTTTATAAAGCAATATTATTTAAAAATATTTATAAAAATTATTAAAAAATAATAAAATATTCATAAAATATTTATAAAAAATATAATAAAATATTGAAAATAAATATTAAAATTAAAAAAAAAAAAAAAGAAATATAAAATAAATTTAATAAATAAAGAGTAAAAGTTAAAAAAAAGTGAAAAAAAAAAAAAAAAAAAAAAAAAACGTGTTGTCTTATTAAAAGAAAATATTAATAATAATTTTGAGTGTTAAAAATATTTTTAATATTGAATTAATATTTTTCTGTAATGACGATACTGATAACACAGTAAAGTAAAGGAAATGTTAACCTGATTAAATATATATTCAATAAATTTAAAACCAACCTCTCCAGGAACGTCAATGCTGATAACACAGTAGGACAGCCTAGTAGGGCAAATGCCGATCCTATTTCCGACCCTAGTGGAATAGGATAGATCAATTTTACTTTAATTCTATATTTAGAATTAAGGGCTGTATGGATTTATTGTTTTTAAATATTATTATACTTCTTTTTTTCCTCCAGTATTATCTATTATTATCTATAATATTTTACTGGTTTTTATTTTTTTTAGTATCATTTTTTTTCATTATGTGTTTTTTTTATGATTCATGTATTTTAATATTTAAATTCAATAAAGTTGACGTACAAATTGTGTGCCATAAAAAAAAAAAAAAAAAAAAAAAAAAAAAAAAACTGATTAAATATAGGTAATAGAGTAGATATAATATTATAAAAATAATTAAATTTTATTTTAAATTAATCAATATATATAATATATATATATAAATAATAAATGAATTAATATTTTCTATAATGACGATATTGATAACACAGTAAAGTAAAGGAAATGTTAACCTGATTAAGTACAGGTATAGAGTAGAATTAATTTTATTTTATTTTAAATTAATCAATATATATAAATATATATATAAATGATAAATGAATTAAGGACATATTATATTAGATTTATAAATTTATTGTTTCCTATTATTATTAATATTATTTATTATTATTATTAAAATGTTTAAAATGCTTATTTTTAATTCAGTATGACAAATTAATTGAACCGAAAATATTCAATAATGAATTTATATTATAAATTCCATAGGAAGATATTATATTCCATATTAATTATTAATTTAATTTATATAAGATATTTTATATTTTTTATTAATTTTTTTTTTTTTTTTTTGTTGTGTTTAGTCATGTATTATAATAATAATAATAATAATAATAATAATAAAAATTAGAATGAAATTATACTTTAATTATATAAGAATAAAAAAAAAAATTCTATAAATTTATATATATATATAGTAGTAAATGAATTGAATATGGAATACTATAGAATACTATAGTGACCAAATTACTTTTTTTTTTTTTTTATTTTATTTTATTGACTAATACATATGACGTGACTCATCATATGGGACTTTAGTCCATGCCATACAACTCTTATGTATTTCTAAGTAATGGATTAATATAGCTATATATTTAGTGGATTAAAATTTGAAATTTCTTTTTTAATTTGAAATTGCATTATGATATTGGTAATTTTTATTAATAATTCAATTTTCTATTATATTGAATATAACAGAAAATTAAGGGTTTGAATCAACAATTATAATAATAAATTAAAATTATTTAACCTTTCTTAATTATTTTATATTTGTTGAGTTATATACTTATTTTTCTAATAATTAAATTTGAAAGAAAATATAAAAATTAAATAATTTTAAATAAATCAATTTTTTATTATTTAATCCTCTATATATTTACTTATTTTATTTTATTTTATTTTATTTTATAAAAAATCACATTTATTAATGATGCTTTATATATATATATATTTCTTTTTGATTTCATTATTATAATATATATTCTTTTTTTCTTTTTTTTTATTTCTATTTATTTGATACTAATATATTTAATGTAGATATATATTACATTTGTAAAAATTATTTATTTAAATCTTTTTTAAATATTTAACATAATTAATAATAATAATAATTATAATAATAATTAATTAATTAATAAATAAATAAATAAATAAATAAATAAATAAATAAATAAATAAAATAATCATTACTATATTATAAAGGTAAATTAATGCTTATTTAGTTAATTATTATTAAATTAAATATATAATAATAATTAACTAAATAAATATGTTAGATTTTTAATTTTTAAATTTTTTTATTTTAATAAAAAATATATTAAGAAAATTTAAAAAGAATTTGCCATCAAAACTTTCCATAAAAGGAAATTTCTAAAATTAAAAATGATTTTTTTAAAGTTTTTTCTTATATAATAAAAAAAAAAACAATTAAATTTTGATATAAATTAATATATATGGATATATTTTTTTTAATATATATAAATATAATATTAATATATTTCTATTTTAAATATTAAATTATTATTTTTTTATTTAATACAAAAAAAAAAAATAACCAAAATATCAATAATAGTAAATTTATGACAATAATAACTTAATAAGAAAAGTAATTAAAAATATTACAAATAATAATAATAGAAATAATAATAATAATAATAATATCAGTGTTACATAAAATAGAAAATAACAATATTCTACTATTCTGTATGATGTAATATAATATATTATAAAATATTTACAGAAATTATAACTATAATAGAATAATATAATATTAATAAGTAAAAACAAAAATATAAATTACTTCAAAAAAAGATATTAATAATAAATTGTATTATATATCTTTATATCTATTATTTAAATATAGTTACATTTAAATATTAGTATTTATATAATATATATTTAATAATATAACATTAAATATATAATACAACAGTACATAATAAAATAAAATAAAATAAAATAAAAAAAGATTTAAAATAGTCATTTTTTATATTATTATTAAATATTTTTTATGAAATGATAAATATTTAATATTATAGCTATTATTTAAAGAAAAAAGATTAGTTTTATTTTATAAAAAACAATTAAATTATTATTAAATATTATATATATATATATATAAGAACTAACATTAAATATTAAATATTTTAAGTATATATATATATATATATATATGTTTTTTATTATTTATTTTAGTTCAGTAAAACAATTCTTTAAAAGGTCCATTTAGAATGGCTGCTTATATGAAATTTATTTAAATATTTTTATAACTTGTATCTTTATTATTTTTTTTATTATTCTTAACTATTTTATTTTCTTTTATTTTCATTTTATTTTCGTTTTATTTTCATTTTATTTTATTTACATTTTTTTAGTAATTTAATAATTTAATTTTAAATAATTTAGAAATTTTCAAAGGGGTTGCCTTCAAAAGTATTTCCTTTTGGGTTAGCACTTTGACGAGTAATGTCAATATCATTATTATTTTCAATTTCATTTAAATTTAATTCAACAGTTTTAAATTCTTCATTTAATAAATTATCAAAATTCTTAAATCCTTTTCCTTTTGGATTAGCACTTTGACGAGTAATGTCAATATTATTATTATTATTTTCAATTTCATTTAAATTTAATTCAACGGTTTTAAATTCTTCATTTAATAAATTATCGAAATTTTTAAAACCTTTTCCTTTTGGATTAGCACTTTGACGAGTAACATCAATATTATTTCCTTCATATTGCCATTCAACAGTTTCAATTGGTGAAGATAAAGTTATTGAGATGAAAGAAATAAAGACAATAGCAAATTTTAAATTTTTAAATTGCATCTTTTTTTTTTTTTTTTATTTAGATAATTTTTCTATTTATAAATATATATTATTTTTTTTGTAAATATTTTATATTTTATAATATTTTATAATAATTATTATATCCAATTTACCTGTATCAATATAATATTTACTTATTATTTTTTTTTTCTTTTATTATTTTTTGTTATTATTTTATTGTAATTTTTTTTTTTTGTATTTTTATTTTTATTATTATTTTTTTTATATTTTTATTATTATTATTATTATTTTTTTGTATTTTTATTTTTAATAATTAATAGAGTTTAAAAAAAATCAAATAATTATTAGTAATATAACCAATAAGATTTTAAAAAGATTGGTGTAACCATATTTTAAAACATTTATTTTAATACAACAAAAAATTTCTTTAATTTTTTTTTATTATTACTAATTATTATTAACTACTTTTTTTTTTAGTTACACTATTATCAAAACCAATAAAAAATTCAAAGCAATTTTTTTTTTTTTTTTATTTTTTTTTTTAGTTACACATTATTAAACCAATAAATAGTTCAAAACAGTTTTTTTTAACTACTTCATATCACATACATATATAATGATATATATGTGATAGATATGTGATAATTTTATAAATAAAAATATGTGATATATTTAAGTTATATATTTGTTATGTGGAATTTTTCAATAAATAAATTTAAAATAAAAAAAAAAAATTAAAAATTAAAAATATAAAGAAATAGAATAACACAAATTTTAAAAAGATTATAAGTAGAGGAAGTCTTTTTTTTTTATATTATTATTTTTATTATTTATGCATTTATTTTTATTTATTTATTTATCTATTATTCGATTGAAATATATAAATTCTTTATTATTATTATTCTTTTTTTTTATTTTTTTTCAATTTTTTTTTTAAAAAAAAATAAAAATTTAATAATAAAAAAAAATTTTTTTTTATTAATCCAAGTTCCAAGTTACGAGCCATTTATTATTATTTTGGACATCATAAGCAAGTACATCACCATCAGAGAAAGGAACTTTTCCATTTTCCATATCTTTAGATAACTCTTTAGCGATATTTTTAGCACAGAATGAGTAACAATGTCTTATACCACACCATTTTTTACCACTGGCATCCTTTTGACAGTCACTAATTTCATTATACTTTTGTTTAGCCTTTGCAAAAATTTCCTTACGGTCATCATAATTGACCACTTGAATTGTATATTTATGGTATTTGTTTCTTCCAATTTCAGAAACCATTAAACCCTTTACGGACATAAAGCAGGTAAGGAGTACAAAAGCAAACAAAACAGTTAATTTACAGTTCATTTTTTTTTTTTTTTTTTTTACAAAAAAGAAAGTTAAGTTTTTAATTGAATATATTCAATTAAATATTATTATAATTATTATTATTTTCTTTTTTTTAAATATAAAATATTAATAATATTTTTTTTAATAATGATATTAAGTTTTTTAATTCTTTTAAGCCCTTTTTATATTTTTTTTTTCAAATATGACATTACTATTATTATTATATAATTTTATAATAATTATAATAATTTAATCATTTTTTATTTCAGATTTATTAATATAATAAATTATAATAAATACATAACTTGAATATTTTGTATTATTTAATATAAAAATAAATTATTATAAATACATACTTAAAAAATTTATAATAATATTATTTAGTATTTTTTTAAAATTATAATTTTGTTTTTCTCATTTTCAAAAACTCCATGAAGTTTAAGTAATTAACTCTATTTTAACATTAAAACCATAAATACCTTATTTTTTTTTTTTTTTTTTTTTTTATGGCACACAATTTGTACGTCAACTTTATTGAATTTAAATATTAAAATACATGAATCATAAAAAAACACATAATGAAAAAAAATGATACTAAAAAAAATAAAAACCAGTAATAAATACCTTATAAAATTCAATTATGGTTTTAATGTTAAGATAGAGTTAATAAAAATAATTCTAATTATTATGAATTTTAGTATACATTAGAATTATGGTTTTAATGTTAAGATAGAGTTAATAAAAATAATTCTAATTATTATGAATTTTAGTATGCATTAGAATTATGGTTTTAATGTTAAGATAGTGTTAATATAATAAATATAATAAATTAATTTAATATAATAAATAATAATTAAATGCATACTAAAATTCATAATAATTAGAATTATTTTTATTAATTTATTATATTTATTAATTATTATAACATATATACTTCAATAATAATTTAATATATATAATAAGATATAGTTTTTGAAAATGAGAAAAACCAAATACTAATTTTTAAAAAAATACTAAATGTAAGATATTATTAATAAAAATATTATAGTAAAAATAATAATATTTGTTTTCATTAAAATTTTATATAAAATATTTATTTAATTATTTATTTATTTATTTATAATAAAAAATTAATAAATTAAAATAAATAAATAAAAAATTTAATAAATAAATAAATGTAAATAAATGAATAAATAAAATGTAATAAAAAATAAATTTTCTGACCCATGTTATATTTATTTTTATTATTAATTTATTTAATTTAAATTAATTTATTTATTCATTTATTTTAAGATTTAAAAGCCACTTTACAAAAATGTAATTTTTGCGAATTTACCATTTTCCTAAATTGCATTTTCCGAAATTATACACATCCTTATTGGGAGAGGGTCACTTTCGTAGTGGATTGTTTCTTATTTTTATTATATAATATTTTGTGGAGGATGGAAAGTTTCTATTTATATGTATGTTTTGATAAAACTATTAATATATTAATATATTATATTACTTATTTTTTTAGATATCGATATTAGGTTTATTTAAATTAAACATTCTACAATTATTATAATATTAACATATTATTATAATAGTTTAAATTTTTTTTTTTTATTCATATAAATAATAATATTTGGAATTCACTGATCATGATAATCTTTCACATATAAATAAGTAATAGATAAATAAATAATAATACTATTATTTAGAAGAGATTATATTCATATACAAAAATAATTTTAATATATTAATATTATATATTATATACTTTATTATTTGATATTTTTCATTATCCTTTTATATGATTCAAATATTTAAACTATATGATTCAAATATTATAATAAAGAGAAATAACATTTAAAATATTTTTATTATAATCAATAATTAATGTTACAAATGTAACAATAATATATATATATATATATATATATATTTTCCTATTATTATAATATAATAAATATAAATATTATTTAACTTTACACAATATTTTTCCCTTTTTTCATTATATATACTATGAAAATAATTATATATATATATATATACAATTAATTAGAAATATTAAATAATCAAAAATTAGTTAATATTACTATTGTAGTGATAATATCGTTAACATTTGTAACAAAAAATATTTATATATATATAATTTTTATTTATTATTATTAATATATTATAAACATATTTAAATATTTATTTCCTTTTTCTATGAATTATTATGAAAGTATTTCATTTACACAAATGATTCTAGTTAATATTATTGTAATAATAAATTTAAATTGATAGTATTACACAAATAATCATAATCTTTATAGAAATTGTATCATATTTCATAATCAGAACATTTCTGTTAATAATTATTCATTATTTTTAGAGATAAATAAATAAATAAATAAATAATAAATAAATAAATAAATAAATAAATAAATAAATAAATAAATAAATAAATAAATAAATAAATAAATAAATAAATAAATAAATAAATAAATAAATAAATTTTTTTATAATTTTAAAACTTTTAAACTTTTTAAGCATTTTATAATTAAATATTAAATAGGAGATTTTTTTAATTATAAAGATAAATTTAAAAATCAATATGAATAACATAAATAAAAATAATTATAGGAAACCAACTTTCTTTATGATAATTATAAACAAATTGTATTATATTAAATTATATTTATTTTTATCTTATTATTTTTAAGATTACATTGCAATTCTTTATGTATATATCTTTTCTTTTGTTAAATTATAAATATTTCTGCATAAAGAATTAGAATTATTGGTAAATTTTATGCAGAAGTAAGATTATTAATATTAATTATATTGCTTTTATTATTATTTAATGTTTAATTTTTTTTTTTTTTTTTTTTCAAAAAATCATATTTAAAACCTTTTTTTACCAAAAAAAAACTAATGATTAAACTTAATATATTATAATATACTACAATATATTATACAATTTAATCATAATAAATTATTAATTTTTACATTCTATATCAATTTTTTCCTTTTTCTTTATTTTAATTTTATTGGATATAATAAATTAGCTATTATATATATTTAATTACAATCTAATATATTTTAATTTTTAATCAATTAAAATATTAAATTTTTTTTATAAATTGAAAAAATTAAAAAAAGGAAAAAAAAATTATAAAGAAAATATAGAAAAAGAATATTATAATTTTCTTTTAAATTTTCTTTTTTATTTTTATTATTCAATGTTAATAATCAGAGTTAAAGGCTGTTATAGCTTTTATACTTTTATATTAATTTATTATATATTCCATTATATCTTAAATTAATTGAATTTTTTCTCTTAAAAAAAGTAAAAAAAAATACCTAATTTATAATGAATAATAATACTTAATTTATAATGAATAGTAAATTTTATTTTCATTTATTATTATGATTTTTTTTTAATTCTTTGCTTTATATATATATGTGAAGTTAAGGGTATAAAAAAAAATTGTTTATATATTTATATATTGATAAATTTGGATGGCAAATTGCATATTTCCACATTTAAACATATAATTTTTTTTTTGATTAAATGAAATCTCTAATGCAAATAGTTTAAATAGTTTATATAATGAATAAATTATTAAATTATTCAATATTGCTTATAAATATTATGAATAAAAATAAATCCCTAATTTTTAATTTTTTATTTAATGTGTGTTATGTGTTCAATAATTATTAAATATTTTCTTTTTTTTCTTTTTTTTTTTTTTTTTTATCTTTTAATATTTTTGTTTTATTTCTTTTATTTCTTTATTTATTTGATTCGTTTTAATTGTTTTTTTTATTTTATGTGATGAAATCTGTGTTACCATTTGGCTATTCTAAAAGGAAAGTATTATTATTATTATTACAATAATAATAATAATTAAATATAATCAATTTTTTTTTTTTTTTAATTTTATTTTCATTTTCATTTTCATTTAAGATAATTTAAAAAAATGTTAAAAAATTTACTAAAAATAGAAAATTTTCTTTGTTCTACAATGCTATATTAAATATTTATATTATATATTATATACTTAATAAATATTTAAATAATAAATTTTATAATATTAAAATAAATTAAATATTAAATATTATATATTGTATAATATAAAATATAAAATATAAAATTATTTTTTTTTTCATTTTATATAAATATCAAAAAAAATATAATTATTATTATTTATTTTATTATTATTCTACCATATATTAATTTTGTGTGACCTTTGATATATTAATAAAAAAAGTCAAAGTTAAAATAAATAAATGAATAAATAATATAATTTTAAATAAATATTATATAAAAATTGATAATTAAAAAAAAATTGTTTAATTATAATTTTTATAGAATATGTAATTTATTATAGTATATTAAATTGTATATTAATACTGTATTTATGTAGGAATTAATCGTAAAGAATTCCAAGGTAATAGATATATTAATATTTAAATTTTTGTTAATATTTTTTTTTAATAAATTTTTTATATAATAAATAAATAATAATGAAATAATGAATAATAAATATATCAAAGTAATTTTTATTAGTTTTTATTTATCATTATCTTAACTTAAATAATAATATAGAATTGTTGAGTATTTTTATCCATTGTATATGGTTTTTTATTATAAATATACTTTATATAAAAAAATTACCAAATATATAAAAAAATAAAAAACGAAGTTTTTTCTTTATATTAATAAAGGATTATGGAATAAATGAATAATTTAATAAAAATAGTTAATATAATAAATAAAATAATATAAACAAATAAAATAAATCAAAATAAATTATTAAAAAAAATTCCTGTTTTTTTTTTTTTTTTAATAAGTGTTAATATATTATTATTTATATAATATTAATATTATTATTTTTTATTTATTTATAACTACTTTTTTAGTATATATTAATAGGTTTAAAAGTAAAAATCAAGAAACATAACATATCATATTAGTTTAACGCGTGACAGTTTGTGGTAATAATTTTATATTTTCTATTTACTTGATTATTATTAATTTTTAATTATTTATTAATTATTTAATTTTTTTATTGTATAATTACTATTTATTATAAATTTTGTTTTATTTTATTTTTATACTTTTTTTTCTATTTTTATTTCTTTTTTAGTTGATTTTATAGAGTAATATATTATTATATAATAAACATATATAATAATATATAAGTAATAATCATTTAATTTTCTAATATATATTTTTATTTCAATTATTTTATAATAGTTAATATTAAAAAAAAAAAAAAAAAAAAAAAACAAATAATCACAAATTATTATAAATAATATATATTAAATAACTTTTATTATAATTTTATATTAATAAAAACTTCCAAAAAAGGCATTTTTATTATTTTATTTATTTTAATAAAAATATCAAAAAAAATGTATTTATAATATTTAAATTTAATACATTTACATTTACATATATTGAAATATAATTGTATTGTATATAAAATTATATACCCAATTAGTATAATTTTTTTACAACTTAAAAGATTTAATTTAAATTCTATATATTTAAATTAAAAATATATATTATTTATATATTTTGAATATATTGTAATATATAAATTAAAAAATCTGTTAATTTCATTTACAATAAATGTAAATAAAAAATACAAAAAAAAAATATAAATTTTTAAAAAAGTTGATTTAATATATACATTTATTTTATCATATATTATAATACATTGTAATATATTAAAATATTCATTTTTTTAATTACTTTAAAGAAATAAAAAAATTTCTTTTTATTTTTTTCTTCTTTTTTTTTTTTTACTTATTTTTTTTTCTTCTTTATTATAAAGTTTTGTCATATTATATTTATTGTATTATACGTTTTTTTTATAATAAAACTTCTTTTTATTATTATTTAAAATAATTTATTCTTATAGTAATTGAATTGAAAGTAGAATATATAATTGTACATTAAAAGAAAGAAAAATATAATTTATAACATTTAACCACTATTTATTTAATAATTTCAATTAATTATTATTTTTAAATATGTTAAATATACTCAATTTCTATAACAATATATGCTTCAAGTAATTTAACAATTAAGGAAAAAGAAGAAATTAAAGATTAAAAAAATAAATAAAATTGAATTAATATTTCATAAACAATAACAATAGTAAAACGTTTCTATTAAAAACATTAAATTATCAAATAATTAAGATATTAAGATATTAAAAATAATACAGAAAAAAAAAGCATTTCAAGTTAAACATATTAAATCTTATTATTTAATATATTCAAAGGACTCATTTTATGAAAGTAAATTAAATATTAAGTATTATTTCAAAAAGAAATAGAGATAAACATATAAATAAAATATATAAAAAAAGATATAAATATATAAAGTGTAAATATTTATTCTTTATTATTTAATTATATCAAATTTTGATTTTATATTTGAAAATATTATTATATTTTTAAATATATTTTATAATCTTTTTTAATATATTTTTATTCTATTTATAAGTGTTATAAAGAAAATAACTTGAAATTTTTTTCAACAAAATAAAAAAAACGTCAACAATATTGTAACAATTACACTTTAATAATATAATAAATATAATATATAGATAATTATATAAATATTATAGTTAAAAACTTTATTTTATATAATATAAAATATTAAAAATAAATAAATAAATAAAAAAATACTAATAATAATAAATAAATAAAGAAGATATATTAAAATATAATATTAAAAATAAATATTAAAAAATAAAATAAAATAAAATAAATAAAATAAAATAAAATAAATAAAATAAATAAAATAAAATAAAATAAAATAATATTCAATACAATAAGTAGAATAAAATAAATAATACAATAAAATACAATACAATAAAATAAAATAAAATAAAATACAATAAGACGATATATATAAATATAAAAATAAATATGAAAGTATTAATAATCAGCTAAAACAATTATTAAATTAAGTATTTAATAAAAAATCTTTTTTAAAAGTATACATAATAAAGACATATTAACATCAATTTTGTAATACAAAGATAATTTAATTTATTTATTTCAACAAAAACAGATAATAGTAAAAATAATTAAATAATTAATATTAAAAAAAAATATTCATTTTTGATACAGCCATTATTTTAAAAAATTTTTATATATTATTTATAGTTTTCTTTTATTATCTATTTCTATTTCCTTAAATTTTATAATAAAATGAATAATGCTGAAAATCTAATAAATATTAATACTAATACCAATACCAATACCAATGAAAGTAATAGTAATATAATTGAACAAAAAAATTCAAATTCAATACAACCGTTATTAAATATTTATTTAGAAATAGCCTTAAGAAAAGCTGCTTTAGCTTCATTATCAAATTCAAATATTACAAATAATAGTACTATTACTACTACAACTACTACTACTAATAATAATTTACCTTTTGGAAATTCATTAAATAATACAATAATGGAACAAGATTATGCTTCAAATCAACAAAGAGCTTCTGTAAACATACCCCCAGGAAAATCTCTATCTTCCCCATTTTCTAGTCCTTATCAAGGCTCAGCTAATGATTCACTTTCTTCTTCCCATAAAAAAAATTCAGGCTCTTTTGTATCAAAACAAAATGTAATAGAATAAAAGATGAAACATAAAAATATATAAAAAAATTTTTTTATTTAATATATATTATTATTAATTATTATTTTAATTTACTTGTATTAATTAATTTTTTTTTCAAATATTTTTATTTATTTTATAATAAATAGAGCTTACATAAAAAAAATTCATATAATACTTCAACGTCAACTCCACCAGTTATGGTAACTTCACCTTCTAAATCAAAAATAAATTCAGATTCAACGACACAAAATATAGACTTAAATAATCCATTTCATTTAATATCATTAATCAATCAATATTCACCAAATTTAAATACATGGGATTCAATTCAATCTCTTGTACAGTCAATAAGTAAAGAATTAACATCTAATAATGCTTCATTACCAATATCTACGACTTCATCAATAGGTGGTACTCCATCAATTTCATCAAATGGTAATAATCATCCAAATTCATTTATACCAAAATCTATTACAACTGATTATCCCACTAATTCTAGAGAAAAAGACGAAATAATAGATCAATTTTGTCAACAACAATTAAATCAAATTAATCAATTAAATAATCAATTAATGACACTTACTCAAAATTTAGAAAATAATAATCTTGAAAATAAAAATGTTGATAATGTAAATAATTCCGAAAATGAAAATGAAAATGAAAATGAAAATGAAAATGAAAATGGGAATAGAAATGAAATTGAAAATAAAAATGAAAATGAAGAATATGAAGAGAGATATGATGATAATGGTATGGATAATAATATTGATAATAATTATGAAAATATTAATGAAATTGAAATTGAAAGTTTAAATATAAACCCAGATATAAAGGATGATATTAAAATATATAATTTAGTAAATCCACATACTAAAGAAGATAATCGATCAATTTCTTCTTCTTTAAATTCAAATTATAATAATATAAAATCTCCATCTATGCATTCATCATTAGCACAAAATCTTTATGATAATAAAAGATATGATTATCAAAAAAGATATAAATTATATAACCCAGTGACTTTAAATCGTTCTCATGGTACTTCCAAAGCAAATTATTTAATGAAAGATAATAATGAACAATTAGATAATTATTATTCCTATTCTAATTCTAATATACCTATTCCTCAGAATGAAACTATCATTGCTGATGAAAAAATGACAATGTCAACTATTCCAAGAAATGGTTCAAGAAACACTTCGGTATTAGATGCTATAAGTGAAAATCGTTATAATTATGATTTAAATGTAGATGATTTTGAAAATAAATTGATAATTGATATTCCTATTGAAATTAATCCTGTTATTGAAAAAATTCGAGGTTTACGTAAAAATGAAGAAGTTCAACATATGATTAGTAAAATTTCTGAATTTTGTGAAGAAAAATTGAAAAAGGTAAATATAAAAGAAAAAACAAAAAATAGAAAAAAATTATAAATCTATTTAAATAATAATAATAATAATAATAATTGTGTTAATAATTATGAATTGATTATTATTTAAAGATAAAAAAATTTTTTTATTAATTTTTATTTTTATTTAATAATATATATATATATATATATATTTTTTTTTATGATTTTAGGTTGCAAGTAGTTTGTTTTTCGATATTGAAATGAATATAACAAATATATTGGTATTGGCTCCATTTGTATTATCAAAAGTTTCTTATATTTTGGATCCAACTTATTCACATGATATTATAAATTCATCCACAGCTTCTAATTTTATACGTTCAACTACTTCACTTTTATCACTTTCTAAAGTTGTATTAGCTTTACATGATACTTGGTATTTAAATGGCCCACAAGATATTGATATTAAAGTTACTCAAGGAATTTGTACAAAATTATTAGAAGCTATATCTTCTATACGTAGAAAAGTAGATCGTATAAAATTAACAAGTGAAGGTCAAGAAGTTAAAAATAATTTGCAAGTAAGTTTTATTAAATATATCATTTATATATCATTATTTATTATTATTATTGTTATTATTATTATTATATGATATATGATATTTTTATTTAACACTATTATTTATATTAATAATAATACATTTATTAATTTATATATATAATATATATATATATTTAATTTATTTAAATACTATTAAATTTATTTAAATACTATTAATATTATTATCACCTTATTTTAAATTAAGGCATCTTATCCACAGTTAATTTCAACTTGTTATTTTTATGTTACTTTATTAGATGATTTAATGAATTCTATAGTAAAAATTGATCATTTATCAACAGCTTCATCAATATCAAATAGAAATCCTGATGCTATAATAAGTAAGTTTATATATTAATATTATTAATATGTATTATACAATTATATAATATTTTTTAATTTATTAATTTAAAAAATTTTTTTTATATTCAACTATTTATCTATTTATTTATTTATTTATTTATTTATTTTATTTATATAAAAGATCGTCAAAGACATCCTCCAAGAGGTGAATCTTTAACTGTACAATATAAATTAACAGAAAATTCTCAAAAGATTGAAAATTATATAAATCGTGTTGAAGTAGGACCATCAAAAAAATTAAATTCAGAAAAAAATTTTAAAACTATTAATTCAAATGCTACTAAAGATTTACCAACTCATGATATTCTTTCAATGTCATATATTAATAACAAAAGTAAAGGTGCTAATCTTATAAGAAATGATCATATTTATATGCAGGATGGTCAGCATTTACATAGAAAATATTCAAATGGTTTAAGAAATAATCATGAAACTAAAAATAATGAAATATATAATAATAATAATATTAATGATGATAATAATCGTTATTTAGATCAAGTTAAGGATAATAAAAAATCAGATGAAGATATGAAAAGAAAAAAATATGCTACTTTTATTAATTTAGATGAGAATGTTAATATTTTACAAAAATATAAAAATGATAATAATATTATTGAAGAAGAAGAAATAGAAGAAGAAAATATTATAAAAGAAATGAATGAACAAGAAAAAAGAAGAAATGAAAATGAAGCTTATTATATATCTCATATTAAAACTTATAAACAAGAAGAAGAAAATGATCCAACCTCTAATCCAAGTACTCCTCTTACTGGTACAGCTGAAACTGTCGATAATGAAAATTATTATACCAATCATGAATTAGATACTACTACTATCTATCATCATAATAAAAAATATGATAATAAATATGATAAATGTGTAGAAGATGAAATAAAAAAATTAGAAGAACATCCAGAAAGTGATGAAAATTATTATTCATTCATATTACAAAAGAATCGTAAAAATAAATTTAAGGGTAGAAATTTAAATAATATAAAAAATAAATCATCTCTTCCAGAAGTAACAGAAGAACCAACAGAAGATAATTATATTGAACAAAAACGACAACAACAACAACAACAACAACAACAACAACAACAAATATATGGACATGGAAATGAAATTGAACGCGATAATAAACGTGAAAATGAACATGAACATGAACATGAACATGAACATGAACATGAAATACTTATAGAAAATGAAGTATCATATATGGATAATGGTAATAAAACAATAACTATATATAAAGATACTAAAAATACAGAATTAAAAGTGAAAAATCTTGAAAGTATAAGTGAAACAGAAGCTGAAGGTAAAGGTAAAGGTAAAGGAAAAAGTGAAGCAGAGGGTGAAAATGAAGAAAATGTTAAATCAAAACATGGACGAAGTAAAAAATCTTCTTCTTCTTCTTCTACTTCACCCGAAAAATCTTTTAAGAAAAAACTTCTTAGATATGAAAGAAGACAAATTAGAAAAGAAATGGAAGCATCTGAAAAGAAAGCTGTTATTTTTGATGATATTAAATATTTTAGAAGACATCATAATTCATTTAATATTAAAAATTTTATTAATTTATCAAATTATTCTTCAGATGGTAATTATTTCAATAATAAATATGCTGTTAATAAAGGTGTAGTTTATTTTTTCGAAGAAGGAATGGAAGTATTAGGTTTTGAAGTAACAAGTGAAAAAATTTCTATTGTTTCTGGTACTGTTGAAAAATTACTTTTAAGATTAGCTAATGAATCCACTTATGATGAAGAATATGTTGAAACCTTTTTACAATATCATCAATTCTTTATTTCATCAGTTGATCTTATGCATAATCTTATAGCAAGATTTAATGTTCAATTAGAGAATAAAGAAGATGCTGATGAAATTACCTATAATAAATGGCGTAAACAAATTCAATTGAAAGTTATATATGCTCTTAATTGTTGGATTACTACTCAATATAGTTGTTTTGTTAAGAATGGATTAGTTCATGCCCTTTTAGAACATTTTATATCTGCTATTTGGTCATCAGGTTATAAAAATGAAGCTGATCGTTTAAAAAGAAATGCTACTAATATTATTTTATCTTCAGCTACAAAAATTAAAAGTTTACCATTTTATTTAATTCCAATTCATCCTTTAAAAGATGAAGATTTTACAAGAGAAATTACTATAAATTTAACTAATTATTCTCTTTTATATGATTTTGATTCTAAAACCATTGCTAGATATCTTTCTGTAGTAGATCAAGAAATCTTTTCAGTAGTAACATGGCATGATATTGCATCAAAATTATCAAGTAGTTATAAGAATGAAGCTTTTGAATTTGTAAAACCTTCTTTACGTTTCCAAAATGAAAAGGAAATGGAAGAAGATAAAAAATATAGTGAAAATCCTATTGATTTAATGACTAAACGTAGTAATTTAATTAGAAATTGGGTAGCTATGGAAATTTGTAGTGTACAAAATATAAAAATAAGAAAATATCTTATTCGTAAATTCATTGAAATTGCAAAATATTGTCGTGAATTAAATAATTTCCATTCTGCTCTTTTCATTGTTAGTGGATTATTATCACCACCCATACAACGTTTAAAACAAACTTGGGAATTAATTAATAATAAAGAAATGTCTACTCTAAATAATTTAGAAAAATTATTAAGTCCAACATCTAATATGAAATATTATCGTAAAGCTATTGCTATGGCTAAAGGACCTGTAGTTCCATTTTTCCCTATTATTATGAAAGATTTTAGATTTATTATTGATGGTAATCCTACTTTTAAAACTTTACCTAGTGGTGTAGAATTAGTCAATTTTGAAAGATATAAAATTATGAATAAAGTTTTAAAAACCATACAAAAATATTCTTCAGAAAAATATTCATTTACAAATACTTTTGTACCTATAATTCAACGTCTTCCTTCTTTAATGAAAAAATGTAATCATCGTTCCTTACTTTTACCTTTATCTTCTATATCAACAATAAAAGATAATAATTATTTCTCGGATTCTAATCGAAATTCTTCTAATACTTTTATTTCTTCTCAACAAACTATACATTTATCACCTCGTCAAACTCCATCTTTACCATCCTCCTATAGTGGTGATACACCTACACTTTTCTCACCAGATCTTCAATCTTCAACATTTTATTATCCTACTAATAATAATAGTATTCTTAATTCAAATAATAATAGTAATATTAACAACAACAATAATAATAACAACAATAACAACAACAACAACAACAATACTAATAATAATTATAATAAATCTCAAATATTATCATCTAATCCAAGTATATTTTCATTAAATATTAATCAACATCATTCTTTCCAAAATTTAACTAATAATGCCTTAAATAGTTTATTCCATAATCATAATAATTCCTCAAATCCTAAAAGTGAAATTGAAGAAATAGCGATTTATATTGAATCTAGACTTTTTGGTAAAGGTTTTTGTTGTTTTTCACCTTCTTCTATTATACCTCCTTCAATGCCAACAACAATATCAAATACTACTAATATTACTACACCAACACCAATTACAACTACTTCACCTACACTTATACCTACACCTATAAATACCATTTCTAATATATCTTCTACAAATCCAAATTCAAATCCAAATCCATCTATGATACCTTCTTCTTCTTCTTCTACCAATAATACAAATATCAATAATAATATTAATATTAATAATAATAATAATAATACCCTTGATAATAATACCAATATTTCCACCCCAAAGACTACCAATACGACTACTACTAGTACTACTACTACTACTAATACAACTAATGATAATAATATTAGTAGTGGTAATAGTGGTATTAATGATACTACCAATGTTAATACCAATACTGTAATAACTAATAATATGAATGAAATGAATGATCTAACTAATATAAATAATGTTTTATATAATGATGATAACATTTTAACTCATATATTATGTAGTGAATTTGAAATTCAAAATCAAAAAATTGCATATGATTTAAGTTTAGCCTGTGAACCACAAAATACCAATTCTCTGACTACTTCATCAGTTTCAACTTTAGTTCCAATATCACCAATTACTACTAATGATGGATCTTTCAATCTTTTATCAATTAAAGTATCTTATCAAAAATATCTTAATGATACCAACGGTTCTAAAATTAATTTTGTATCTTCAACAAATACATCCAATGAAGATTCATTAGAAACTTCTATAGCTGAAAAATCACTTTCAATTATTTTAAATACAAATCCAAAAATTAAAGATTATGATTATCCAGCAAATGAAAAACCAGAAAAAATATTAAATGAAATAGAAACAGAAATGACTACTAATTTAAGTAAAATAATTCCAAATGACATTCATACTTCACCTACATCACCTCAACCACCACCAAAAGATATTATATCCCCTATATTACCATCAAAGGGTTAATTTTAATTCTTATTATTTATATATATAATATATAACATATACATATATTATTTTTTATTTTATTTTAATTTTTTTTTTTTTTTTTTTTAAAATAATTATTGGAAATGATAATATTTTAGAAAAAAAAAAAATAAAATAAAATAAAAAAAATAAAAATAATAAAAAAAAAAAAAAAAAAAAAATTCATATTCATATTAAAAATATTTATAGAAAAACTAGAAAATAGTTTTTTTTTTGAAGACTAAAAGAAAAAAAAATTTTTTTAAAATGTATTTTAAATAAAAACAAAATATGGACACAACAGATATTTAAACAAAAAATATTGATAATAAATAAAATATAAAATTAAATTATTTATAATAAATTACGAAACAAATTATTTATTAATAAAATCATTCAAAATCTATTCAAATATTACATAAAAAAAAAAAAAATTATCTTTTTTTTTTCTTTTTTTTTTTTTTTATTGAATATTTTTAATTCATAGAAGATGAATAATAATTATTAATATAACTTATATATCGATATCTATTATATAATATGTCAATTTTAAAAATATATAAACAAAAATATTATTATTTTTTTTTTTCTAAACATTATAATTTTTTAATTTATTATTAATACTTTTAAATAAAGAAAATAACAAAATATTAAAAAAAAATTAAAATTAAAAGAAAAAAAAAAACTAAATATGTATACAATTATCCAAAAAAAGAAAGAAAATTTTATTAAAAAACAAAACAAAACATATATTAATATATTAATATAAAACAGTATGATATAATTGTTATATAATATTATATAATTATATTATAATAATATATAATATTAAAATATTAAAAATAATATAGCATAAAATAGAAATATTAAATTTAACAAACATTTATATATATCGTTTAAAAAAAAATTATTATTATTTTTTTTTATATATTTTATTTTTATAAAATAGAATGAAAAAAAAAAATTATAATAATAATAATAATAATAATAATAATAATAATAATAATAATAATAATAAACAAATAAACAAATAAATAAAAAAAAATAATAAAAAAATTATTAAATATAAAATAATATATTTAAATAAAAATTTATATAAATTTATGTTATTTTTTTTTTTTTTTCCTTACAAAATTATTATTAAAAAAAAAATTAATTATTTATAGAAATGGTTAAGTTATATTTTTATTATCGATTCACCATATAAATATTTACATAATTTATATGGATGATACATTAAGTGATTTAAATGTATTTAAAAAATTAATCTTTATATATTTTAATTAAAAAAAAAAATAATGTTACGATAAATTGAAAATTCTTTATTTAATTAGTACTAATTAATTAAATATTAAAAAAAGATATAATAATTTAAAAATAGTCATTATGTGATACATGTAAAAGTACATATCAAGTATTTTAATTATTAACTAAAAAAAATATTTATTATTTAATACCTATTAAATAATTATAATTATTTAATGATATTTATTTGTTTTTTTTTTCTTTATATTTATTTACTATATAAATAATAATCAAATAAATATAATAATAGAAAAAAAAAATATTATTAATTAAAAACCAAAATTTAATTATATAATTAAAATTTTATAACTATTTATTAATTAATTATTTTATGTTGTATATAAAAAATATATTTTTGAAACTTTAAAATTTAATAAAAAAAATAATAAAAAACTATAAAAATATTTATATATTATTAAAGAAAAATAATTATTAATTATTATGGAATTAATCTAATTAATAATAATATATATTTTTTTAATTTTTTTTTTTTTATTTTCTTTCTTTAATCTTTTCTTAATTATTCATAATTTTTATTATATATATATATATATATTTCTTCTTTTGATTTTCTTTATATTATTTACACAAAATATTCAAAAAAAAAAAGTATTATTGATTTTAAAAAATTTTAAAAAAAGAATAATTAAAAATAAAAATAAATTAATATTTATAAAATTTTTTTTAATATATTTTATATTAAATTATTAATAATAAAATTAATATAAATATAATATATTAATATATATTATATATTATATAATTAAAAAAAAATATTTTATTTTTTGTAAAGCGTATTTTTTTTTAATAATACTTTCAGTATTAAAAAACAATTTTTGAAATTTACTTGTAAAGGAAAAAAGAGTTATTATATACATAAAAAAAAAACGAAAAAAAGATAATATAATATAAAAAACAATGAGTGAGTCAAGAACAGAACTTATCGCTTGGATAAACGATTTATTAAAATTAAATTATACAAAAGTTGAACAATGTGGAACAGGTATATATATATATATAAAAGAATGTTTTAATATATATATATAATTTAATGTAAATAATAATAGTTTAATATTATTAGTATTATTAGTAATAATACATAATCATACTAATGATATTAAATATAATAATAAAATATTATTTATTATTATTAAATATTATTTAATTAATTTTTTTTTATTATTATTATTTATACCTATTAATAATATACTTTTAAACTATATTTTATTAAATGTACCTTTATAAATTGTTTTACTTAAAATAAAATTAATAAATATATATAGGTGCTGCACATTGTCAAATTATTGATTCAATTTATCGTAAATATACGTCTTTATTTTAAAAGAAATAAAAAAAAAAATGAAAAAAAAAACAAATTATTATAATTTTTTTAATAAAAATGAAAAAAACTTTTTATTAATTGTATGAAAAAATTTGAATTTTATTTTATTTTTTATTATATTATATTAAATTAAATTATTCATATATATATAAAATAGCCGGAACAGTTCATTTATCAAAAGTAAAATTTAATGCAAACCAAGAATTTGAATATATACAAAATTTTAAAGTATTACAAGCAGCTTTTCAAAAAAATTCTATTGATAAAGTAATATAATAATATAATATTATATATATATATATCTATTATTAAGTATAATTGAAGAATAAAATAATATATGTTTTAGTTGAAAAGAAAAAGAAAAAGAAAATAAAAGAATAATATATTATATAAAAAATTAATATAATAATATTTTGATAATTATATATAAAAATAATAATAAAAAAAAAAACGTGTATATAAATTTATAATTGCTATATATACTAGTATTTTTATATAAGTTAACATAGAATTTAGTATTTTATTTTATTTTGTTTTATTTTATTTAAATATTACTAATACTACGTACTATTGAATAAAAAAATGATTATTAATAATATAAATTATTTTTTAATACTCATTCATAATGAAAAAAAAAAAATAATTGTAAATTCATTTAATTCAATAAATATTTAGTATTAATATACATTTTTTATAATACACTTTATATATATATATATATATTTTACGTTTATGTAATAATAATTATGATAATAATAATAATAATAATAATAATAATAATAATAATAATAATAATAATATATATATATATATATATTATTCATTTCTGTTAGAATATTCCAGTAGAAAGACTTGTTAAATGTAGATTTCAAGATAACTTAGAATTTTTACAATGGATAAAAAAGTATTGGGATACCTATTATAATGGTGAAGCATATGATGCACTTGCTAGAAGAAATAATAATTCACCAATGTCTAGGAGAGGAAGTAATATACAAATAATTTATATATATATATTTATAAATATAATATGTTAATTAATACGTCATTTAGATATAAAATTTTATCAATTAATGAATATTACTATAATAATAATATATTTAATTAATAATACATATTATTTTAAACAAAAAAATATATTAAACAAACAAAAAAAAAAAAAAAAAAAAAAAAAAAAATTAAACATTTCTATTTGTTTGCTTTTTATTAAAATATTAAAATAACATGAATAAATAATATATAAATTCATAAATTAAAAGCAAAGGATAGTACATCTCTAAGAAAAACATCTATATTAAGTAATAATAAAAGACCAATTGAAAAGAAAAAAGTAGTAGATAGTAATAGTTCACTTAGGTAAATATTAATGAAAAGAGTATATTAAATAATATATATATATTATTTAATTAATATAATTTTTTAAATTAATATTATTAATAATCTGTTAATAATCTATTTATTAATATTACATCTATAATCATTTTATTATATATATTTCAAAAATTATAAATAAATAAATTAATTAATAATAATGATTAATTATTATATATATATATATATTATTAGTAAACAAAATAGTAAGATTGAAGAATACGAAAAAATTATTTTAGGACTAAATGAAGAAATTGAAGAATTAAAAATGAATGTTGACGGATTAGAGAAGGAAAGAAACTTTTATTTCGGTAAACTTCGAGAAATTGAAATATTAGTACAAACTCAAATTGAGGTATTATATATTTACATTATTTTAAACCTTTTTTTTTTTTTTATGTTATATATAAAAAATAGAAAAATGTTAATAGTAAATAATTTTAAATACATGAATTATTAATTTTTAAATATTTTTCTTTTTCTTTTATATATTATTTTTTATATTAATTTTTAACAATTCTCAATAATATTAATATTACATACAATATTTAATATAAAAATTATGTTTTATTTTTATTATTTTATTTTATTTTTTTATTAAAAAAAAAAGTCTGAACCAGAAAGTCCAGAATATTCATCAGTATTAAAAGATATCCAAACTATTTTATATAGTACTGAGGTATATATATATATATTTCCCTTTTGTTATTATTATTATTCTATTCATTATATATTTTATTAATTTATATCTTATTATTATTTTTTTTTTACTTTAATTTTTATTTTTAATTTTTAAATTGTTTTCTTCAATTAACAGGAGGGATTTGAAATACCAGATAATGGTGATGGAGAAGGAAATGGAGAAGGAAATGAAGAAGAAATGTTTTAAAAATAGATATTCAACTAATCAAAATAATTAATAATAATAATATTAATATTAATAATAATAATAAATAAATAAATAAATAAATAAATAAATAAATAAATAAATAAATAAATAAATAAATAAATAATAATAATAATAATAATAATAATAATAATAATAATAAATAATGAATAATAATAAATGAAATAATATAATATTATATATAAAATTTTAAAACAAATATATTTAAAATTTAATAATATTAAATAAATTAGCAATATAATAATAAAAATCCATAATATATATATATCATTTAATAAAATGATATATAAATATTTAGATTATTTTTCAATAATGTGTAAGATATAAATAATTTATATACCAAAAAAAAGGTTTTTTTTTTTTTTTTTTTATTAAATTACTTTTTTAATGTTAATAATATTACAAATTATAAATTGTATAAATATATTCTATATGTATCTATTTAGGCTTTTTTTTTAGTAATTTTTTTTAGTATTATTTTCATTATTTTATTTTTTCAAAAATTATTTATATTTGAAATTATTTGTAATAATAAATATAGTATTAATAAAAATAGCTTTTCCAAAATTTTACAAAACTTTTTAAATAATTACAAAACTTTTAAATATATATATATGTACATTAATGAAGAAAAACAAAACTGAATTGAATATAACTGATATTTGATACTAATTATATAATTTTTTAAATAATTTATGTTATTGTTTTTTTTTTTTTTTTTTTTCTTTTAATATTGATATTCATAAAACAATATTTTTTTTTCTATAATATTTTTTAAATAAAAATGTAAAATATATAAGTAATAAATAGTGTCAATAGACTATTTACAATATTATTATTATTAAGATAGTTAAATTTTAATGAAAAAGAAAATGATGAGTGATTATCTGAATTATCATTATTATTTTCTTTTTCTGAATTTAAATCATTATCAATTAGACTTGTCATACAAAATAATGGATAAGTCTCATCCTCTTTATTAATTGGAACTATAGTATATAATGTATAATTATATTTATTTTCTGCTGTAATTTTCACTAAAATTTTATTACCTTGAACATCTGATGATAGAGTTGCCGTACCTAAATCTTTTATACTAATTTTATCAATAAGATCTTGATAAGCTATTTCAGGATCTGGATTACAATAAATAAAAACATAGGAATTATAAATATAAGGTTGAACTGGTTTTTTCTGAATATATAACATTGATACAGAAGATTGATCTTCATCATCATATTTTGATATATATCGAATAGTATATGAAAGATATTCATTATTAGGAGCAATAAATGTAATATAAATTTCTTCCTTTAAAATAAAATAAGATATTGTATAAGTAACATATAAATTTTCTGTTTTAATAACAATTGGTTTTTCTGTTATATCACTTTTATCTTTAATAACAGCATAATAAGTGTATTTTCCTTCTATAATATTAATTTTATAATCTTCTATAATAATATATTCTACTTTAAGATTATTACTAGCAAATTCAATGGATAATTCTATAGGATAAGATGGCATAAGAAAACGATAAGATTGATTAATACTTATACATTCAATAACTTTTTTATTAGATGAACTATTAAACATAACTTCTCCAGTTTTCTTTTTTTTAATTGAAATTTCTTTAATACCGTAATTTGATGGTGATACTACTGAGAAATAAATTAATGTATTTTCCATACCTACATTTGGAATAGAAGTTTCTATATCAGTAACTTTTTGTAAATTCATTACAATATCACTATTATCATTAAAAAGTAAACTGCTATCTCTTTTTCCTTCTTCTTTTATCTTCATTTTTTTAATTTGGGAATTATTTTTATCATCTCCCCTTTGTTCAATGTAACATTTTCCTTTAACTCTGGAAATTATTTCATTTGTTTTTTTATTAAAACAATAATAATAGTATCGATGTTTTAAATCAAAGTAACAATTATATTCACCATTAATAATTATATTGATAGGTGATGAATTTAAACCATTCAATTTTTTCTTATAAAGAATATCTAAAGTCTTACATATATCTTTTTGCTTTTTATTATAATTATTAATAATATAATCATAATCATCATCATCATCATTTTCTTCTTTTTCTTCTTCATTATTATAGTTATTATTGTTGTTATTATCATTATATATATTAGTAAATTTTCTTACATTTCTATAATTGTTGATATTATTTGAATTAGTTTTATTCGTTACCTTACTTTCTATAACAATATTATAATTAAGATTTTCTTCAACTGAATTAATGTTAGTACTACTTATTGATAAATCATTTCCTTCTATAACATTTTTATATATTGAATATGAAATAGTATAAGATTTATTTTTTAATGCATCAGAAACCGTAGAAGATTCTGATTTAAAAGATATAATCCAAATATATTGTAATGAACGTATTCTTGTGATGACACCATGAGTAAAAAATTTAAGTGAACAGTTACTTATATTTTTAGGATTACCATCATTATCTTTATTGAAAGAATAACATTTATACGTATCATAATTATATTTTTTAAATTGATTTGACCATGGAATTAATAATTCAAATGGTGAAATAGCTTTTAACGTTACACCAGTTGTAGCCTTAATATCAAATTCTGCTAAAAATTCTGTATTAATGGCTTTTTCATTATAACTTTTTTCCTTTTGTTTAAGAATATTTCCTAATTTGGTTTTAATTTCCTTTTGAATTGGTTTAGATGAAATTTTAATATCATTTTTATAAAATACATTATTTTGAGTATCATAAAATAAAAAGGCTTCTGTATCAAAAGTGTCATATGGAATACAATATGATACTTTTGATATTGGTGAAATATCAGTCAAAACTGTCTGATAAAATACATTTCTTTGAAATTCATGATCTTGATTAGGATATATAATATAACTAAAAGAAGCTGGTGCTAAGAAATTTTTATCATAAAGACCGTTAATTTGGAAATAATAAATAATATTGGATAAACTTAAATCTGGGATAAATTCAAATTCTATGCAATTACTATCTGAATTAAATTTTAAATTATTATAAGTATATACGGCTTTAGTTTCTGTTCCATTTAAAATTGGAGTAAGTAAGGAATAAGTAATTTCCATAGATAATTCATCATATTCAATTAATGGTTGATGATAGCAAATAGTAACATTTGATGCTCTTAAATTAATATAATAATTTGGAAGTGGAGAACTCTTTTTATAATTAAAAGAAGAAGCATATTGAGTAAGAGGAAGAGATGTATCAAAATAATTATATTTAGATTGATATAAAATTTCAAATTTCTTATTATACTTATTTAAAAATTTAGTCCAATCATTATATTTTTTAACTTTTATTTCTCCATTTTCAATAACTTCTTCATATCCTTCTGTACCAATAGAAAAGTTTTCCCCAAAAATATTATACCAGTAAGATATTGGATTTGATATAATATAAAAAGTTATATATTGATTTGTTGTGAACTCTTTATTTATATTAATAAAGGAATGACCTGGAATAAATTGATAAGTAGTATAATCTTTATTAATTGTAACATAGGTATACTCTGAAGGATTAATGATTTTTTCAGAAACAAGTAATGAAGGATCTTTGTTATTATCAGTATATTCTAATGGATTAATTTGCATATTACTATAACTATAATTATCATCATCTTCATCATCATTATTATTATTGTTATCATTAAAAGTATTTGTTATATTATTATTAATATTATGTTCATTATTTTTTATGTTCTTTTTATTGATTGAACTATTATAAATAGATGATAGATTTATTGTGGTAAAATAATCATTGTTATGATAGAAATAAACATTATTATTATTATTATTATCTTCTTCTTCTTCTTCTTCTTCTTCTATTCCCTTCTTATTCATATTTCTAATTGTATAATAAGAATTTATACCATCATTATCATTTTTATATTTAACTCTTTTTTTCTTAGTTTTTTCTCTTTTCAAAAGTTCAACATTTTTATATAATTTAACTTTTTGTGTTTCTTTAACTCTTTTTACTAATAAATAAGACATACTGTTAACATCAAAATTTTCAGAATATATATCATAAGATAATATAATGTTTTCTAATAAATCTTTATTATTCATTTTAAATTCAACTGTCTTAATTTTCGTATTTACAAACATATTATAATTTTCAGTTTTTCTTTTATCTAAATTAACTTGATTTTCATCCAATAATTTATCTTTCATATTAACATTATTAATATTTTTTTCTGTTGTTTGTAACTCATTTAATTTTGTAATATTGTATTGATTTTCAGTTATTTTAGGAACCATATATAATTCATAATCTTGTTGATAAAGTTTTGGAAATGCAAAAAAAGAATCTTCAGTAGTAAAAATTGTACTATCTTCTATTAAATATGAATATATTGTTTTTGATCCATATAATGTATATGGTGGTGAATCCTTTTTAACTATTTTTCTTTCATCATTATAACTGTTATTATTATTATTATTTTTATTATTATTAATTATTTCTTCTTCTCTTTTTTCTTTTTTTAATTTTGAACGATTAAAAAAATTATTTGGATTTAATCCTCTTTTAATTTTATTCTTTGTTCCTAAATTAATAGTATCATAATAATTAAAAGCTAAATCAATACTATACCATTTATCATAAAGTTTAATATAATTCCACATTTCTGATTGATTTACACTATGATTATCTTTAAATGTTTTTCCCCATATTAAAACACATTCAATACCAATGTAATCCATAGCTGATTTAAATGATTTTGCTAAATTCATGGGAGTAGCATAACCTGATTGCATTAAACCATAAATTTCATCAGCATTACGATTAAAATAAACTGGATCGGTAATATTCTTCTTACCATAAATAATTCTATCATAATCAAATTCTTTAACCTTTTTATAAATATTTTCTATTATATTATTAATTATGGTATTAATACCATAGTTTAAACTAGATACTGACCAATAATATTCGTCTGTTACAATAATTGGTACGTCTACAAAGGCATCTTTAATAATATCATAATAAATAAATTCTGTTTGTTGATTCATAAAATTTGAAAGACTATCTTTATTATTAATGGTAGATGATAAACTTTTATATAAATATTTATAAGATTTTTTATATCTAATACTTTCATTAGCACTATTATTTGTATTTAATACCGAGTTATCAATTTCAATAATTTTTTCTTTATGAATTAAAATTAATTTACCATTACTTCCATAATCTATATCTAGAGCATCCCAATCAATAAAACTTAATTCAGGATAATCATAACGAGCTGCATATTTTGCATTTATAAAGTAATTTCGAAATTCCTCTAATTGTTTCTCAAAAACAAGATATAAACTTTGATAAGTTGAATATTCAGAAAAATGACCACTTCTAGAGGATTGAATAAGATTGGTGGTATTAAAAACAACATATTTTTTTTCTTGAATAATATAATCTAAATTATTTATAATAGCATTATATATATTTCTTTCAACATTATTTAACTGATAATAATAATATTGATAATTATTTTTATTTAGATAAAAAGTAAATGAGTGAACTTCTTTAAATATTCCGATAATTAAAAAAAAATACAGTATAATATTACTATATTGCATTTTCTTTTATCTTAATTTTTTTTTCTCTTTTTTTTCTTTTTCTTTTTCTTTTTTCTTTTTTCTTTCTTTTATTATTATTAAAACTATATAATAATATTTTAAAATAATTATTTTAAATTATACTATTAAAATCTCAGTTATATATTTAATATTCATATATTTTGTAATAAATTTGTTGTATCTAATAAGAATTCAAGGCTATTTGTTAAAATATATATATATATAAATTTTTCTTTTTTTTCATTTATATTATTTTAAAAAACTTTTAAATTTGTAAGTTTTATAAATGCATAAAGTATTGTCTATGTTTTATAATATTAAATTTCATTTCAGGTATATATACATAATATTTTTTTCTTTTTATCAAAAATTTCAATTACCCTTTATAAATATATATATATATATATATATATATTTTAATTTATTGTTATTATTATTATAATAATATATTATATATAATAAAAATGATTATTCTATATTCATGTTCAAAAAATAAAAATTGAATTTATCATATATAATTCTTTTTCAAATTTATTCTCAATAATTTAAAATAATATTAATCGATAATTTTAATTATTATAAATTCTAAATTTTTAAACTTTTGAAAACGAGAACACTTTTATTATTATTTAAGAATATTAAGAATAAATTGTCATATATATAATTTATTTATAATAATAAATTTTTAATTAATAAAAATTTTAATATCTTTAAATTATATATATTTTTATAATTATAAAAATTATAATTGTTAAGGATTAATTATCAAGGGTTAATTTATTAAAAAATAAAAACTATTTCTATCTATCGTATAACTAAACGTATAACTAAATCAACAAATTAATTAATCAATCAATAATAATAATAACAGCAATAAAAAAGTTTAATACCATTAATTATACAATAATAATAGACAATGATTATAAATAATTATAACAGTAAAAACATTGGTAACAGAAACAACTAAAATATGCATCGAAATATAACAAATAATAATTATTAAAGGAAATTATCAATCATAACTTTTTTTAAAATAATATATATATTTAAATAAAAATAAAAATAAAAATAAAAATAAAAATAAAAACAAAACAAAAAATTAATCGTATGTTTTATGATATATAAATTAAATAAAAATTATAAAAACCAAAACTTTTAGATTTAATATAATTTTCAATTATTTTTTATTTTTTATTTTTGTGTAGATGTAGAATATTTAACATTAAAAATATATATAATAAAATTAATAAAGAAAAAAAAAAAAAAAAAAGGAAATATTTATTACTATATAATTATATAGTTAAAAAAAAGTTTTACATATTGTATATAAAATTATAAAAATATACATATATAATTTATATATATGTATATTTTTATACAAATAATTTATATATCTACTAATAAATCTATTTAGTTCTAAAAAAAAAAAAAAAAAAAAAAAAAAAGAAAGAAAGAAAATATGATAAATCTTTAAGAATTTGCAATTAATGATATACATAAAATGAAAGTAATTATAATAAAAATAATAATCAAATTATTTTAATTTTGATTATTATAAAATTATTATTATAAATTTCTTTTGTTAATTAATTCCTTTTCGTAAATTATTAATTTTTTCTTTCTCTTACTTTCATTCCTTTCCTTTCCTTTTTTTTTTTTTTTTTTTTTTTTTTTTTTAATATAAATCCTATAAATCCTTTATATATATATACTTTCTTTCTTTCTTTTCTTTTTTTCTTTTAATTTGTTTACTTTCTAAATATAATTTTTTGTAAAATAGTTTTAACAGATGGACCCTTAACATTAGCTTGAATAATCTTTGGAAGCATTTTAGTATTAGCAATAGCTCTACCTAATACAGGTCCAGAAATTTTTCTTACACCGAATCTTGGTGCCTTATATACTGAGTCAGTCTTTAATTGTTTAGCTAAAGCCTTACCTTGTTCACTACCAAGCTTTTTCTTAGTAACAACACTAACACGTAAGTATTCTAATGGAGTAGTAATAAAAATACTAGTCATACTAGCAGCAATACTACCAATACCTGGATAATAGAATGGTATTGGTTTTTCTGGGTGATTACGTTTATTGTATTCGATAATAGCTCTTTGGTAAATTTCATCAAAAGCGAAGAATGTAACTAAGAATGGCATAGTACTATATATTTATAATTATTAAATAATTAATTATATTGAAAATAATAATAAGTATTTTAGTATAAAATAATAAAAATTAAATATAAGATATAATGGAAATAATATTTATTATAATATAAAAAAAAGAAAAAAGAAAAATTAAAAACACTATATATAGAATATAGAAATAATATACATACGCAAAGTAACTGTTCCAGTAACCCTTCCATAACTTAAGTAAACCTTCATTTTTAACAAAAGCAGCACCAGATTTAAAGAAGTTCATTTGTTTTTGGTTATTAATTAAACGGTATTGATGAATTCTAGAATATGGAAGCCAAATACTGTTTTCTAAAAGAACACCAATTGAACCAGCACCATAGGCTAATTCAACAGGATTAATATTTGGGAAACGATTACGAACAGGAACTTTCATGATTTCATAACTGGCTAATACAAAACCAGTTACTGGACAATTAAAGAAAATATTATTAAATACATCCTTGAAAACACCATTTATATGAATATATTTTTTTAAATGTAAAGGATTGTTCTTTGGGGCATCATATAAATGTGGTTTATATCTTTTCTCAATTGGATAATAAACAGTTTCTTTTTTTTTTTTTTTTTTTTTTTTTTTTGATAAAAAAAAATATTATAATTAAAACTATGAAATAAATAAAACTGATTTATATAGAATAATATAGGATATTTACCAGCACAAACACCTGAAAAAGTACCAATTAAAAATGATGTAAAAATATTACTTGGTACGATTTTATATTTCTTTTCATTTTTTGGTTTTTCAATTTCTTTTGATACTTCAAATTTTTCTGGTCTTAAAGTTCTTCCTGACATTTTTTATTAACTTAAATAATAACCTTTTTAAGAGATAAATAATATATTAAAATATTAAATTGAATAAATAAAGAAATAAGATAGTATTTTTTTTTTTTTTTTTCAAATACATATATATAATAAATTAAAAAAAAAAAAAAAAAAAACTATATTAATAATTTATACAATTTAAACTTTTATATTTATAAATTTTAAAATAATAATAATAAATAATAAATACAAATTCATTTATTTGATAATAAGATATTATTGTCTTGTCTTCAATAGTAATTAAGACAATATATTAAAATTAATCTTTTTAAATATCTTAATAATAAGTAATAAAAAAGAGGGGAAATAAGTATTATTATATTTACCTTTCCTAAAAAAAATAAAAATAAATAAATAAAATAAATATTTTATTGTTTCATAGAATTTACATATGACGTTTTATTATATATTAAAATAAAAATTCTAATTCATTAAAATTTCTATTTTATATAAATTTTATAAAAAAATAAAACAAAAATTAAACAAAAATAAATAATTTTTTTTTTTAATGATTACTTATTACTTGTTATTATTGTTATAATATAATAATAATGCTTTTATATTTAATAATATATTATTAATTATATATAAAAGTAAATATTAGAATATATTATATTTTTATTATATATATATATAAATAAATTATTTAACAATATAAATAATCAAATGTAATAAATCTCAATCAATAATTAAAATAGAATATTTAATAATGTGGAATTTTTTGATATTTTACCAAAGAGAAATAAACCATAAATTTATTGATTTCTAGTAAAATTTTGCCTAAGATGTTATCAAATTCATATATAAAATATAAAATATAATATAAAATTAAATTATTTATATATAATCATTACAAAAGATTTCATCATTAACTTTAAGAGTTTATATATTATAATATAATTTAATAAATATACAAATCTATTAATTAATATATCAAATATTTTTTTAACTATTTGTATTTTTTATTTTTTAATTGGTGGAGAATGAATAGAATTTAATTAAACATTTTATATTTTTGTATATTATTATAAATTGTTATTATTATTATTATTATTATTTACTAAATATATAATAATATGTTATCAAAATCCATTATTTTATTGTATACAAAATTTTAATATGTAAAATATAAAAGTAAAAGTAAAAAA